>PVJL010018696.1:0-15373 GCA_004026885.1 Lyroderma lyra | reverse complement strand
AAAACTGAAAGCAAAGAAAAAAAAGAAATGAACAAACAAATAACCCATGGACACAATCGATAGTTTAATGTTTATTTGGGGACGAGTGGGTTAGGGAGGGGAGAAAGGGGAGGGGGTGGGAGAGGAGGGGGGGAAGCTAAATATAAGGTGATGGAAAGAGAAGTCACATTAGGTGGTGAACTTATTATACATCAAGTTGTCAGTGCACTGTAGAATTGTATGCCTGAAACCTATGTGAACCTTGCTAACAGATGTCACCCCAATAAGTCTAACAATAAAAATGAATTAAAAAAATACCTACACAGGGGATTTGGAATATCCAGGAATTTTGGGAAGGTCACAGATTTCTTTTTGGTATTCATTTGATAGTCTTTTTTGTTTCCTTGAATCTTCTCCAAATAAACCATTATTCATAGCAGATGGGTAATCAATGATCTCACTTATACCACTTACATCTTCAGACCCAATTATTTACCATTGTAACTAAAAGAATTTTATCACTAAAATAATTTGAGAAAATCATATTTTATGTTAAGGAAAGAATTCCCGTAAGGAAAGATATGTCCAGAGGATTCCAAAAACTTGAAACAAATCACTATATTCACTGGATCTAATCCTTTTTCTACTATGACTATACTTTTTTTTTACTTAAATGTATTGCTTGATTGAGATCTCTATAATTTTAAAGATAAATATATAATGCTTTAAATCAATAAAAGGTATCCAGTTCACTTTTTCCTAGATAGTAAAGAAAAAAAAAAAAAAAAAAAAAAGCAAACTAAGCACATACCTAATCCTACCCATTACATAACCCGTGCTTTTCCTTAAACCAAATTCTAGAAATAACACTAAACCTAATCATAACAGTAATTGAGAGTGAAACCCGAACTTCAAAAGTCAATATAACCCTAATCTTAACCCTAATTCTAAAGACCAACTGAACGCTAACCCTAACCTTAGTTATAACTCTGACTCTAACTGATACCACCCACCTAAAAAGAGCAATAACCCTAAAGATCAGTCCAACACATACCCTAATTTGTATGTTAAGCCTAACCTCAACGCTGAGAAGAAACTTAACACAGGGGCTGAGGGTTTTATACTCTGACAAACACAAGATGTTAAAAGAAATTGAAGTTTTCTTTTGCTTTGCAGAAGCTTTTGAGTTTGATATAGTCCCATTCATTTATTTTTGCTTATACTTCCCTTGCCTTTGAGGACCGGTTCATGAAGTCTGCCTTGAGTCCTAGGTCTATAAGTTTAGTACCAATGTCTTTTTCTATACGGTGTATTGTTACAGGTATTATATGAAGGTCTTTAATCTATTTTGAGTTAATTTTTGATGGAATATTACTCAGCTATAAGAAAGGATGAAATATTGTCATTTGCAACAATACGGATGGACATGGAGATCATCACGCTTAGGGAAATAAGCCACACAGAAAAATCAAAGAACTGTATGAATTCACTCATATGTGGAATATAAAACTGAAAGCAAAGAAAATATGAAATGAACAAACAAATAACACATGGACACAATCAATAACTTAATGATTAATTGGGGATGAGTGGGTTTGGGAGGGGAGAAAAGGGAGGGGCTGGGAGAGGAGAGGGCGAAACTAAATATGAGGTGATGTAAAGAGATGTCGCATTAGGTGGTGAACTGATTATATATCAAGTTGACAATGTACAGTAGAATAGTATGCCTGAAACTTATGAAATACTTGCTAACAGATGTCACACCGATAAGTCTATCAATAAAAATGAATAGATATAAATAAATAAATAAATAAATAAATGAACGCTGAAAAGAACAGAAATTGAAGAAGGCACAAAGAAATGCAAAGATTTTATATTCATAAATGGGTCGAATGATCCTCATTGAAATGGTCATCTTACACAAAGCAATGAACAGATTTAATGCCATCCCCATCAAAATTCCAATGACAGATTTTGAAAAATTTCAAGAAAAACATCAAGCGATTTGTATGGAATCTAAAGAATCCGAAATAACTGCAGGCATCCGAAGGAAGAAAACAATAATGGTAAAGGTTTCACACTCTTTGACTTCAATCTATAACACACAATGACAATAATTTAAGCAGCAGGGTATTGGCCGAAATATAGGCACACACAAACCAATGAAGGAAAAGTGAAATCCCACATATATATGTAAAGATTGTTTTCTATGGAAAGCCAAAAATATAACATGAAGCAAAGAATCCATTTTACATAAACGGTACTAGGGCATAGAGAATATCACATGTAAAAGAATGAAACTAGGCTGACAGTTTTCAACATATACCAAAATTACGTAAAACGGGACCAAAGACCTAAACATGCTACCAATAATGATAAATTGCATAGGAGAAAGCGTAGGTCCCAAAACTGTAGACCTTGCTTCACAAAGAGTTTGATGAATGTTTTCTCAAAGGCAAGGGAAGTAAAAGTCAAAAGAAATGAATGGGACTGTATCCAACGTGAAAGCTTCTGCACAGCCAAAGAAACCATCAAGAAAAAAAAAGGCTACCGACAGAGTGGGAGAAGACATTTGCAAGCAATGACTGAAATGGGGTAAAAACCTAAACTATATAAAGAACTTCTAGAACTCAACAACAGACAAACAAACAATCCCATGAACACATGGGCACAGGACTTGGACAGACACTTTCCCCAAGAAGACAGTTTAGTCAAACACACAAGAGATACATACAAAATGTTTCAGTACACTGGCTATTAGAGAAATGCCATGAACTACCACTTCATACCTGTTATTAATAGAAAGGCTATGATCCACAAGACAAGTAATAACGAGTGTTGGAGAGGCTGTGGGAATAAAGAACTCTCATATGTTGCAGGTGGGCATGTCAATTGACAGCAACAATGGAAAACAGCACAGAGGATCCCCAGAATGTTAAGAATAAATGTACCATACAACCAAGCAGGAGATGTGGTTCAAATAACCAGTGAAATACTACTCGCACCGAAAAAATGATGAAACTGCCGATTGTGACAACATGGATGGGTCTGTAGATTACCATGCGAAGGGAAATAAATCAAATAGAAATAGCTTGGAACCATAGAACTTCACTCATTCTTGGGATGCAAAAACGAAAGCAAAAAAGAAAAAACCAAACACACATAAATACAGACAACACATCAGTGGTTGAAAGAAAGTAAGGAAAAAGAGAGGTGGTAGAAGAGGAAAGGGGTGGGTCAAATATAGGGGGAAGGAAGAAGTGACTCTGGGTGCTGAACGCACAATGCAATATATGAATATGAATTATGTATTATACAAAGGCACACTGGAAATGTAATGTTACTAATCATTGTCACTGTCATTAATTTAATACATAAATAAAAAACTCAAATCATAAACCTGGCCTAAATTACAAAGAAACCCCCAACCTAATTCAACACCAAATCAAAACCCAATTTAAAACAGAACCCTCAGCTTTACTATAAACTGAACCCTAACTCTAAATCTCATAATATACTCAAGAAATAATCCTAAACTGAAATCTAACGCTAAACCGAGCCTTAGTGGAAAACCTGAGACTTCCTATAACACTATCCCTGAAAGGAACCCATACTCGCTTTTACTGGAAACCCAAACCCAACTCGAATGGAAAAGTAACCCTGACCTCCAAGCTAATTCTCACCCTAATCCTAAAAACCGAAACATGAACTGAAATCTGCACCTCATCATTATACCAGCACTTCTCCTACCCTATCTTAAAACCTAACTCCAACCTCAAAGGTAACTCGAAGCCTAAGTATATAACTACCCCTAATCATTAACTCACCCAAACCCTAAACCAAGGATATGCCTTACGAAAAACCTAACTCTATCCTCAAACTTTACCTCACTCTATCAATAGCCCTTCTACCCAGAGTTCTCATTTCAATGTTCTTCATACCATAACCTCAAAGCTTCTTCTAACTCAACCCAAAATCTTGCCCTGCACCTAACCTGAAACCTAACACATAGCCTAACTCAAAGACGGATCATTACACTAATCATAAACACAATAGTACACATACCTCTCACCCCCAACTTTACATACCCTGAACACTAACCACAATTTTAACAAAACCTCTAGCCTCAAAGCTAACTCTAAGGCTAACAGCAAAGCTGAAGCTACGCAGAAACTCATCCTTCACATAAGTCCTAAACTTACCTCTAAACCTTTCCAAGGGTCACAGCTCCCCACTGCATCGCATTATGGAACTCACAATCATGACAGTTCTATTGTCCCCTGATTGGATCTGGGGCCTCAAGACATCATAATCCTTGATAAAGCCTCAGGGCCCCTATTGGCTGGCCCTGCAACTCTGACATTATGGTCAGCCAATGTTCTGATTATAGGTCCCTGGCGCTTTCCTCTTTCCATCGTGGAGGGTGTGTGCGCCCTTAAAGGCCTGTCCACCTGCATCAGCCTGGGATACAGTGGCCCAAGGGCGCTCCTGTTGGCGCCAAAATGCCTCTCCAATCCTCTGATCTCACCAGGTTTCTGAGTTTTTCAATGGATAATTTTGATGCATCACTTCATACCTGTTTCAAAGCATTCCTTGATCCCAGACAAATCAGAGTAAAAGGGTGGTTTGTTCTTGTCAATTATGTACATACTTTTGTCTGTTTTACCCTATACTTAGTGGTTGTGTGGCTGGGACCATATATATGATGAACAGGCAGCCGTTCTCTAGCGGAGGAATATTAGGTGTGTATAACATGAACTCAACTTATTGTTTTTCTCTATGTTCTGTGAGATAGGTGAGGGTACATTTAGCAGGGACATGCACTTCTTTAACTGTATTCACACCACTGACCGGTTTCCCTAAGTGAAGAAGGGAGGCGGCAAGTGGTGGGGACAGCAAGCACACAATGCACTTTGATCATGATTTACAATTGACTGCTCAAAACACTAGAGTGATTGTGCGTGCATGCCTTCTAGAATATTTAAAATAAAAGCCTCTGCTATTTTTTTATTTATGATTTGTATTCTACTCAGAATTATAGTAAGTATTTCAGAAATACTATTACACAACTAAAATACAGAATGGAAACTTGAGATAATGGGAAAAAGAGATTCATGCGCATCATTATGCATTTCATAGCTGATTTTCCTTTGTGGTCAGGGAGGAAGGAAGAAAGTGCTGGCATTTGTGTTTGGTACCTTGATGGGAAGTCATCCTCTCAATCCTGATCAGATAACTGTAAAGAGATTTGAGAGTTGAAAAGCTTTCTTGAAAAACTGAGGGAAAACTGGGTAGTGAGATCTATGATGAGCATTTGAATAGAATATGTGAGTTCAGGCCCCATTGCTGCTTCTAGGTAAATGGAAAGTTGAAAAACACTTTTGATGATCTCACATGCCAATGTGGTGGCAAAAAATTAAAAAAAAGAAAGGAATAAGTATTAAAACTATTCCAAACACAATACCTAACTCGATGCCGAACCAAACACTAAACTTAGACAAAAGTGAACCCTAAACCCAAAACCTTACCCTAAGTTTCAAAGGAACTAGTAATGGAATCTTAACCTTATCCCTAGCACGAAGTCTAACCCTACACCTGGCCTATTCTCTAACATTAACGATGAACTCAATCCCAAGTTACACCCTTAACCTGGAGTCAAAGCAATCCCTAACCCTAAACATAAAACAAAATCTACTTGGAACATGAACCATGAACATAACCAAAATCCCTAAGCATAACTTTAAACCTAACCCTGGGCGTCAACATCATCTTGACCCCCACCCTAACCAGCACCTGATCGTAAACATAACCTCACAACTATACTTATCTCTAATCACAATCCTAACTGAAAAGTTCACACTTAACCTAAACTTAAGATTAATGGGAGTCCTAAATCTAAACAGACACCTGAAACTTAAAACTAATTTTAACACAAAATCGGACTTCAAATCTCACTCTAAACCTCATCCTACCCCTTCCCTACATCGTGTATCAACCATAACCCCAGTATATAACCTAAAAAGAACACTAAACCTAATCCCAATTTCAAAGTAAGCCATAAAACAATGGTAAGCTTAATCTTAACAATAACTTTAATTTAATCACAACCTCAACCCAAACTTTAAATGGAAACATAACAAGAACCCTATCCATAACACTAATCATAAACTCAGCCTTACCCATAAACCTAGACTGTAAAATGAACCTAACACTATCCTTATACATAATTAAACACATAAACTCAAAATTAAGCGTTAGTCAAAAAAAAAATTCATTTGAAATTTTCATCCTAATCTCTCAATTTATTCTTATCCTACACTAACACTAACCATCATCACAAAATAAGTTCTGAACCAAAACTCATTCTAACATTTACCTAACTTGAAGCTTACTCAAAATGTAATCCTAGCTTCAATCTGGCCCCTAAATGGATTCACATATCTAACCCCAGTCTCATACCAAACTCAAAACCTCACCTTAAACTTAACTTAAAACATAACCCTTAATATATAACAGTAAACCTAACCCTAACCACAGCCCTTACTCTAACCCTAACTTTTTCCACAATTCAGAGCAACTCCCTGCCTCAAAGCTTACCATAAAACACTTCTTCTTACCAACATCTCAATTGAACCATGAATAAAACAAAAAGACCTAAACTTAAACACAAAAAAACCCTAAACAGAATTGGACTTTTTATTCTACTGCTACCCCTAATAATAAAATCAAACCTAACCTTATTTTTAAGCCTTAGCCTAAATCAAAATGTGAATCATAACATGTACTCATAGAGATATACGTACCCCTGTGTACCTTGCAGTACACGTTATGGTGAGGAAAAAGGGTGGTGGTAGAAGAGAAAACGGGTGGGTCAAATATAGGGAGAAGGAAGAAGTGACTCTGGGTGCTGAACACACAATGCAATATATGAATATGAATTATGTATTATAGAAATGCACACTGGAAATGTAATGTTACTAATCAAAGTCACTGTAATTAATTTAATATATAAATAAAAAACCCAAAGCATAAAACTGGCCTAAATAAGAAAGAAACCCCAAACCTAATCCAACACCAACTCCAAACCTAATTTAAAACAGCATCCTCAGCTTTACTATAAACTGAACCCGACTCTACATCTCATAATATATTCAAGAAATAATCCTAAACTGAGATCTAATGCTAAACCAAGCCCTAGTGGAAAACCTGAAACTTCATATAACACTGTCCCTGAAAGTAACCCATACTCGCTTTTACTGGAAACCCAACCCCAAGTCGAATGGAAAACCAACCCTGAACTCCGAGCTAAATCTCACCCTAATCCTAAAAACCGAATCATAACCTGAAATCTGCACCGCATCATTCAACCGGCCCATCTGCTAACCTATCTTAAAACCTAATTCCAACCTCAAAGGTAACTGGAAGCCTAAGTATATAACTACCCCTAATCATTAACTCACACAAACCCTAACACAAAGGATATGCATATCAAAAACCTAACTCTTTCCTGAAACTTTACCTCACTCTATCAATAGCCCTTCTACCCAGAGTTCTCATTTCAATGTTCTTAATACCATAACCTCAAAGCTTCTTCTAACCCAATCCAAACTCTAGCCCTGAACCTAACATGAAACCTATCAAATAGCCAAACTCAAAGTTGGATCCTTACACTAACCATAACCACAATAGTACACATACCTCTCACCCCCACCTTTGCATACCCGAAAACTAACCACAAAATCAAAAAATTCTCTAACCTCAAAGCTCACTCAAAGGCTTACACCAAATCTGAAGCTGCGAAGAATCTCATCCTTAACACAAGTCCTAAACTTACGTCGGTACCCCTTCCAGGGTTTAAGCTCCCCACTTCATCGCATTATGGAACTCACAATCATGACATTTATATTGTCTCCTTATTGGTTCTGGGGCCGCAAGACATCATAGCGCTTGATACAACCTCGAGGCCCCGATTGGCTGGACCTGCAACTGTGACATCGCGGTCAGCCAAAGTTCTGATTAAAGGTCCCTGGCTCCTTCCTCTTTCCATGGAGGAGGGTGGGTGCGACCTGCAAGTGCCTGCATCAGCCTGGGATCCGGTTGCTCAAGGGCACTCCTGTTGGCACAAAACCACTTCTCCAAGCTGCTGCTCCCTCCAGGGTTCTGAGGATTTCAAATGGATAAGTTTGATGCATCACTTCATACCTATTTCAAGGCATTCCTTGATCCCCGATAAACCAGAGTAAAAGGGTGGTTTGTTCTGGTCCATTACATACGTACTTTTGTCTGTTTTAACCTATACTTCGTGGTTGTGTGGCTGGGACCATAATACATGATGAATAGGCAGCCGTTCTCTTACCGAGAAATTTTAGTGGTGTATAACATGAACTCAATTCTCTGAATGTTCTGTGAGACAGGTGAGTGTACATTTAGCAGGGGCATCTCCTTCTTTAACTGCACTCACATCACTGAACTGTTTTCCTAATTGAAGAAGGGAGGCGGCAGGAAGTTATACAATTGACTGTTCAAAATACAAAAGTGATTGTGCGTGCATGCCTTCTAGAATATTTAAAATAGAAGCCTCTGGTATATTTTTTTTATTTATGTTTTGCATTCTACTCAGAATTAGAGGAAGTATTTCAGAAATACTCTTAAACAATTAACATAAAGAATGGAAACTTGAGATAATGGGAAAAACAGATTCATGCTCATTATTATGCATTTCATAGGTGATTGTCCTTTGTGGTCGGGGAGGAAGGGAGGTAGAGGCTGGCACTTGTGTTTGGTATCTTGGTGGGAAGTCATCCTCCCAATCCTGATCTGATAACTGTATAGAGCTTTGAGATTTGAGAAGTTATTCTTGAAAACCTGAGAGAAACCTGAGTAGTGAGATCTAAGATGAGCATTTAAATAGACTATGTGAGTTGAGGTCCCATTGCTGCTTCTGGGTAAATGGAAAGTTGAAAACCACTTTTGAGGATCTAAAAGGCCAATGTGGTTGCAAAAATTAAAATAAAAAAAGGAATAAGTATCATAATTATCCCAAACACAATACCTAACTCAAGGACGAATCTAACCTTAAACTTACACACAAGTGAACGCTAAACCCATACCTGACCGTAACTTTCAAAGGAACTCATAATGGTATCTTAACCTTCTTCCTAGCCCTGAGTCAAAACCTACACCTGGCCTATTCTTGAACCTTAACCATGAACTCAATCCCAATTTACACCCTAACACTTGACTCAAAGCAAACCCTAACCCTAAAGCTAAAACTAAATCTACTTGGAACATGAACCGTGAACATAAGCAAAATCCCTAAGCGTAACCCTAAACCTAACCCTTGGCGTCAACATCATCTTGGCCCTCACCCTAACAAGCACCTGATCGTAAACTTAACCTCACAACTAAACTTATCTCTAATCACAATCCTAACTGAAAGTTTCAAACTTACCCTAAACCTAAGCCGAACTGGAGTTCTAAACCTAAACATACACCTGAAACTTAAAACTAATTTTAACCCAAAATCGAACTTCAAACCTCACTCTAACCCTCATCCTACCCCTTCACTACATCGTGCACCAACCATAACCCCAGAATATAACTTACAAAGAACACTAAACCTAATCCCAATTTCAAAGTAAACCATAAAACAATGGTAAGACTAACCTTAACAGTAACCTTAACTTTAATCACACAATGAATCCAAACCTTAAATGGAACCATACCCAGAACCCTATCCATAACTCTAATCATAAACTCAGCCTTAACCCTAAACCTAGACTGTAAAATGAACCTAACACTATCCTTATACTTAATTAAAAACATAACCTCAAACCTAAACCTAAGTCAAAAATATTTCATTTTACATTTTCATCCTAATCTCACAATTAATTCTTATCCTATACTAACACTAACCATCATCACAAAATCAATTCTGAACTTAAACTCATTCTAACACTTACCCTAACATGAAGCTTACTCAAAACGTAATCCTAAGTGTAATCCTGCCCCTAAATGGAAACACAAAACAAACCCTACTCTCATACCAAACTCAAAACCTCACCTTAAACTTAACTTAAAATATAACCCTTAACATAACTGTAAACCTAACCCTAAACACAGCCCTTACTCTAACCCTAACTTTATCCCCAATTTAGAGCCAATCCCTGCCTCAAAGATGACCCTAAAACACTACTTCTTACCTAACTCTCAATTGAACCATGAATAAAACAAAAAGACCTAAACTTAAACACAAAATCTAACCTTAAATACAATCGGACCTTTTGTTCTACTGCTAACCCTAATAATAAAATCAAACCTAACCTTATCTTTATCCCTTAGACTAACTCAAAATCTAAACCATAACGTCTACCTAAAGCTAAAGCTAGGCTTCCCTACAGCCCCCATCGTAGTCTAAAATCTACCCCACGCCTAATTAATAACTAAAAATATAACTTCCAACATAACTCTAACCCTAACCCTAACTCTAAACCTAATTCTAACCAAAGTTGTTACTTGAACCTAAAGTGGTTTCTAACGTCATTGGAAACTTAACACATACCCTAAATCTACCCATTACGTAACCCCTGCTTTCCCTTAAACCAAATTCTAGAAATAACACTAAACCTAATCATAACAGTAATTGAAAGTGAAACCCGAACTTCAAAAGTCAATATAACTCTAATCTTGACCCTAATTCTAATGACCAACTGAACGCTAACCCTAAACTTAATTATAACTCTGACTCTAACTGATACCACCGACCTAAAAAGAGCAATAACCCTAAAGCTCCGTCCAACACGAATCCTAATTTGTATGTTAACCCTAACCTCAACGCTGAGAAGAAACTTAACACAGGTTTTGAGGGGCCTATACTCGGACAAACACAAGATGTTAAAAGAAATTGAAGTTATCTTTTGCTTTGCAGAAGCTTTTGAGTTTGATATAGTCCCATTCATTTATTTTTGGTTATACTTCCCTTGTCTTTGAGTATTGGTTCATGAAGACTTCCTTCAGTCCTAGGGCTGTAAGTTAAATACCAAAGTCTTCTTCTATACAGTTTATTTTTACAGGTCTTCTATGAAGGTCTTTAATCTATTTTGAGTTAATTTTTGATGGAATATCACTCAGCTATAAGAAAAAATGTAATATTGTCATTTGCAACAACATGGATGGATCTAGAGATCATCATGCTTAGGTAAATAAGCCACACAGAAAAATCAAAGAACTGTATGACTTCACTCATATGTGGAATATAAAACTGAAAGCAAAGAAAAAACGAAATGAACAAACACATCACCCATGGACACAATCTATAATTTAATGATTATTTGGGGACGAGTGGGTTAGGAAGGGGAGAAAAGGGAGGGGCTGGGGGAGGAGGGGGCGAAGCTAAATATAAGGTGATGTAAAGAGACGTCGCATTAGGTGGTGAACTGATTATACATCAAGTTGACAATGCACAGTAGAATTGCATGCCTGAAACCTATGAAATCCTTGCTAACAGTTGTCACACCAATAAGATTATCAATAAAAATGAATAGAAATAAATAAATAAATGAAGAAAGAAAGAAAGAACGTAAGAAAGAAAGAAAGAAAGAAAGAAAGATAGAAATGCTGAATAAAGAAACATGAATTGAAGAATGCACAAAGAAATGCAGAGGTCATATTTTCATAAATGGGATGAATGAACCTCATTGAAATGGTCATGTTACAAAAGAAATGAACACATTTAAGGGCATCCCCACCAAAAATCCAATGACAGTTTTACAAAAAATTTCAAGAAAAACATCAACAGATTTGTGTGGAATCTAAAGAAACCCCAAATAACTCCAGGCATGTGAAGGAAGAAAACTATAATGGTGAAGCTTTCAAACTCTTTGACTTCAATCTATAACACACAATGACAATAATATTAGCAGCAGGGTATTGGCAGAAATATAGGCACACACACACCAATGAAGATGAACTGAAAACCCAGAAGTAATCCCACATATATATGTGAAGATTGTTTTTTTATGAAAAGCCAAAAATATAACATGAAGCAAAGAATCCATTTACCATAAACGGTGCTAGGGCATAGAGAATATCACATGCAAAAGAATGAAACTAGACTGACAGTTTTCAACATATACCAAAATTAACTAAAACTGGACCAAAGACCTAAACATGGTACCAATAATGATAATTTGCATAGAAGAAAGTGTAGGTCCCAAACCTGTAGACCTTGCTTCAGAAAGAGTTTCATGAATGTTATCTCAAATGCAAGGGAAGTAAAAGTCAAAAGAAATGAATGGGACTTTACCCAACGTAAAAGATTCTGCACAGCCAAAGAAACCATCAAGAAACAAAAAGGCTACTGACAGAGTGGGAGAAGATATTTGCAAGCAATGACTGAAAGGGGGTTAAAAACTAAACTATAAAAAGAACTCCTAGAACTCAACAACAGACAAACAATCCCATGAACACATGGACACAGGACTTAGACAGACACTTTCCCCAGAAAGACAGATTAATCAAACACCCAAGAGATACATACAAAATGTTTAAGTACCCTGGCTATTAGAGAAATGCCATGAACTACCGCTTCATACCTGTTATTAATAGAAAGGCTATGATCCACAAGACAAGTAATAACGAGTGTTGGAGAGGCTGTGGCAATAAAGAACTCTCATATGCTGTAGGTGGGCATGTCAATTGGCAGCAAAGATGGAAAACAGTACAGAGGTTCCCACAAAGTTAAGAATAAATATGCCATACAACAAAGCAATACCTTCTCTGGGTATCCACCCTCCCAATCTGAAAACATGTACTCATAGAGATATACGTACCCCTGTGTTCCTTGCAGTACAAGTTATGGTGGACAAGACATATCAACAAGCAACATGTTCTTCAACAACTTATTGGAAGCAGGAGATGTGGTACAAACACCCAATGAAACACTACTAGCCCAGAAATAAAGATGAAACACTGCCGATTGTGACAACATGGATGGGTCTGGAGATTACCATGCTAAGAGAAAGATCTCAAATAGAAATAGCTCGGAACCATAGAACTTCACTCATACTTGGAAAGTAAAAATGAAAGCAACTAAGAAAATTCCAAAAACTCATAAATACAGACAACACATTAGTAGTTGCAGGAAAGTAAGGAAAAAGAGAGGTGGTAGAAGAGGAAAGGGGTGGGTCAAATATAGGTGGAAGGAAGAAGTGATTCTGGGTGCTGAACGCACAATGCATTATATGAATATGAATTATATATGATAGAAATGCACACTGGAAATATAATGTTACTAATCAATGTAACTGTCATTAATTTAATACATAAATAAAAAACCAAATCATAAACCTGGCCTAAATTACAAAGAAACCCCAAACGTAATCCAACACCAAATCCAAACCTAATTTAAAACAGAACCCTCAGCTTTACTATAAACTGAACCCTAACCCTAAATCTCATAATATACTCAAGAAATAATCCTAAACTGAAATCTAACATTAAACTGAGCCCTAGTGGAAAACCTGAGCCTTCCTATAACACTATCGCTGAAAGGAACCCATACTCGCTTTCACTGGAAACCCAACCCCAACTCGAATGGAAAACCAAACCTGATCTCCAAGCTAAATCTCACCCTAATCATGAAAACCGAATCATAAACTGAAATCTGCACTGCATCATTAAACCGGCCCTTCTCCTACTCTATCTTAAAACCTAACTCCAACCTCAAAGGTAACTTGAAGCCTAAGTATCTAACTACACCTAATCATTAACTCACCCAAACCCTAACCCAAGCATATGTCTAACGAAAAACCTAACTCTGTCCTCAAACTTTTCCTCACTCTATCAATAGCCCTTCTACCCAGAGTTCTCATTTCAATGTTCTTAATACCATAACCTCAAAGCTTCTTCTAACCCAATCTGAAATCTAGACCTGAACCTAACCTGAAACATAACACACAGCCTAACAAAAAGATGGATCCTTACACTAATCATAACGACAATAGTACACATACCTCTCACCCCCAACTTTACATACTCTGAACACTAACCACAATTTTAGCAAAACCTCTAACCTCAAAGCTAACTCTAAGGCTAACAGCAAAGCTGAAGCTGCGCAGAATCTCATCCTTAACACAAGACCTAAACTTACCTCTAAAACTCTCCCACGGTCACAGCTCCCCACTGCATCGCATTATGGAACTCACAATCCTCACAGTTCTATTGTCTCCTGATTGGCTTTTGGGGCGCAATACATCATACCCCTTGATACAGCCTCGGGGCCCCGATTGGCTGGCCCTTCAACTGTGACATCGCAGTCAGCAAAAGTTCTGATTATGGGTCCCTGGCGCCTTCCTCTTTCCATCAAGAAGGTTGGGTACACCCTGCAAGGGATGTCTGCCTCCATCAGCCTGGGATCCAGTGGCCCAAGTGCGTTCCTGTTGGCGCCAAACCGCCTCTCCAAGCCTCTGCTCTCACCAGGGTACTAGGATTTCAAATGGATAATTTCGATGCATCACTTCATACCTATTTCAAGGCATTGCTTGATCCCAGATAAATCAGAGTAAAAGGGTGGTTTGTTCTGGTTAATTACGTACGTACTTTTGTCTGTTTTATCCTATATTTAGTGGTTGAGTGGCTGGGACCATAATACATGATGAACAGGCAGCCGTTCTCTTGCGGAGGAATTTTAGGTGTGTATAACATGAACTCAACTTACTGTCTGTCTGTATGTTCTGTGAGATAAGTGAGCGTATATTTAGCAGTGGCATCCCCTCCTTTACCTGTACTCACACCAGTGAACTGTTTTCCCAAGTGAAGAAGGGAGGCGGCAGGGGGTAGGGACAGCAAGAACACAATGCACTTTGATTATGATTTCAATTGACTGTTCAAAATACTAGAATGATTGTGCGTGCATGCCTTCTAGAATATTTAAAATAGAAGCCTCAGGTATTTTTTTTATTTATGATTTGTATTCTACTCAGAATTATAGTAAGTATTTCAGAAATACTCTTGCACAACTAAAATACAGAATGGAACCTTGAGATAATGGGAAAAAGAGATTCATACGCATTATTATGCATTTAATAGGTGATTGTCCTTTGTGGTCGGGGAGGAAGGAAGAAAGTGCTGGCATTTGTGTTTGGTAGCTTGATGGGAAGTCATCCTCTCAATCCTGATCTGATAACTGTAAAGAGCTTTGAGATTTGAGAAGTTATTCTTGAAAACCTGAGAGAAGACGGAGTAGTGAGATCTATGATGAGCATTTGAATAGACTATGTGCGTTCAGGCCCCATTGCTGCTTCTAGGTAAATGGAAAGTTGAAAAACACTTTTGATGATCTCAAATGCCAATGTGGTGGGAAAAATTAAAAAAAAAAAAAGGAATACGTATTAAA
>PVJL010018695.1:0-15336 GCA_004026885.1 Lyroderma lyra | reverse complement strand
GTGGGCCTCAAGTTTCCTCCTCTCTAGAACGGTGTCAAGTTTGGTGCCCGCTCCATGAAGTTAAACACGTGCAGTCCTTAGCAGGGGCCGGGCCTGCGGTCGGTGCTTCACAGACGTGACCTCTTACTCCGGGCAGGTGCCTGCCCTTCCCAGGAGGAGCTCCCAGTCACTGCGGGAGCGACAACTCCAACCAACCCCGGGGGACGTGCTCTGCAGGAGAACCCTGAGGCTCACAGAGGCGAGGCTGATTAGTTATCTCTGGAAGGGAGGGACTCTGAGACCAGTTGCGCTTAGGTAGCACCTGGAAGAGTGCGTGTGGGGAAGGGGAAGGTATTTCAGGCAGGAGGATTGGCCAGGGCAAAGGCTCAGAGGGCGGGCACAGCAGGGCCCGTCTAGAAAGCTGCTCTGAAGTCCGGACAGCTGGTGCATGGGAGCAGAGGGGCAGTGGGGGCTGGATTCATTCCTTGCTCAGGGACAGGGAGGCTGGGTCTCATGCTCATCACACACGCTGTGCAAAGGTCACGGCCACAGAGCACTCCTAGGAGGACAGAGCGCCTGGTCTGGAGCCCCAGAGCCCTGGGGATGGCAGGGGCATAGCCGTCTGCAGAAGCCTCTTCACTGGTCTGAAGGGTCAGCTGGCTTTGCAGCTGCCCAGAAATAAACTCCAGTTGCTCAAATTAAGGGCCTGGCCATGTGGCAAAGCCAACAGACCCCTCATGACATCCACACACTTGGAACCAAGCCCGAGGGGAGCCCTTAGGAGCCAGTGGATTCAAACACGGATACGTAAGCTGGAGCCCAAAAGGAAGGGACATGAATTTGGTCCCGTGGGGAGGTGGCAGCTACTCCTGATCCAGGGGGCTGAGGCCATGGCCCCAGATGCCCGGGCCAGTACTTTTCCGGTTGCTACACAGTGCTGGGCGGGAGGCACCCTGATCCTTGTGGGCGAGGCAGAGGGCGCCCCCTGCAGTTGTGCGGAGCACAGCCTGTGATGCTGCGTGCTGCAGCCCTGCTCCCAGCTCTTCAGGAGTTTAGGGATGGGTCCTTCTGCAGTGGGTGATTCCTCTATTGTGTGGACATGAGCCTGATGTCTGTCACCGGTGGCAGCTCAGAGCTCACCTGTTCAGGGTCAGGAACAAAGACCATCTGTGAAGCCCGGCCCCACCCGGCCATCCCATGGCCGACATTGCTTGTCCCTCACCATCAACATTCCTGCTAAGGCTGCAGAAGTAGAGGCCGTGCTCACTGTCATGGGTGGGAGGTACCAGAAAGGGCGTCCAGTTCCGCTCCTCACACAGCACTGATAGAGAAACTTAGATCAGAGAGGGGAAGGTGCGTGTCCAGAGTCACACAGCAAGGGCCCAGCTCTCCCAGTCTGGACTCCCGTCTGGCCCCATCGACTGTGGTGAGGAGGTTCGTGTCACTATGAAAGTCTCCCAGGTTGGAGAAGCCCTCCACTCTCCCCTCTTGGGTTTATTTTTAAGAAATTCATGGGCATGTATTTCCGGCTTCCCGCTCCCCCCCCCCCAAAAAAAAATGAATGCTTAAAATGCAAGCTTCCTTTGTTCTGCACGATCCTGGAAGAATAATTTTAGGGATTTCAAGATCTCACTTGAACAAGCTTTTACATCTTGATGAAATGCTGATTTTCATATTGTTCTTCCGTGGCGCATTTGCAGAACCCACGGGCTAACGGAAGCAGGTTATCCCGAAGGAAAGAATTTAAAATCTAAATCCATGGTGGCAGGCCCGAGGGTGGAGTGCTGAACACACCTGGCGGTACCGTCGTCTGCGCGGAAAAGCACGGGGCTGGGGACAGACGCTCAGAGCCGCTCGGGCCTTCTGGGCTCTGCCGCCTCCGGGCGCAGGTCCGCCCAGCGCTCTGCACCCCAGCACCCCCGCATAGAGGGGTGCGCTCGCTTGCACTCCCTCCGTGGGGTCGTGCGCAAGACACGGCGTGCGAAGATCACCTGGTGGAGCTGAGCCGCCAGGTCCAGTGTCGTCGTGAATGATGAGGGAATTAGGGCTGGCAGGGAGGGTTTGGCTAGTTATTCTGAACTCCAGACGCATGAGGGACAAGAAACTTGAAAAGCGACGTGCCCCTGGGACAGGGCAGAGCATGCACTGCGGTCAGCTGAGTTACCGCCATAGAGGAGTGGGGGGCTGGGAGGCGTCCTGATGGCTGAAAAGAAGAAATGAACCAGGACTTGGGTGATGGGGTTTGGTGACAGGGCAGGTCATCGTCCTCTCTAGGCCTTGGACTTCTCATGCAGACACTGAGCTAGTGGGTCAGAAATTGCTCATGGCATCTGCATCAGGGCCAGCTCTGAGCAGTGGCTGGCAGGGGGCCTGGCCCAGAATGAATGAATACGCCATGGCTGTCCTGGGCCCTATTTGGAGAAGAATGGGGAGGCCCTTTCTGGTACCTCCCACCCATGACAGTGAGCACGGCCTCTACTTCTGCAGGAACTCACACTTGGCCAAGGCGGAGGCTGCCGTCTCTGCGCCACAGCTCGTCTCCTTCAGCCAAGTCAGCATTGTGTGCAACCGCAGAGATGGGCTCTGTGCCCCGGGGCTTACTGGGTGCTCAGCTGCTCAGAGAGCTCAGCCCAGACCGCACCGACATCGTGCCGGGCCTGCAGAGCCCTGCCCGTCGGGCGTCAGTGTCTCCCCCAGGCCCCTGGCCTGGGAGGTGCCTCCTCTTGCCTCTCCTTTGCAGCCGCGTGGGGGTCTGGGGGAGTGGGGCACAGGCAGCTGCACCGAGGGCACCGCTGGGCCGCGCTGATTCAGAGGAACAAGGAAGGGGCATCCTGGAATGTTGTCAGAGCTGGAAAACCATCCCAGGAATTCAACCAAAGGGCTTTGCCATGGAAATCAGTCCACGGGCAAAAGTCCCACCTGTCTGCCACCCAGCACCACCCGGAGGAGAGGACACAGTCTGCACGCTGCTGGGCTTCCGCTTCCTGTCCCCGCAGGCGGAGGGGATGCTACCTCCACCGTGTTGCTGCGAAGATTTCAATTAGGTCGTGACGACAAGGCAGGTGGCACCGCATTAGCACATCGTGGGTGCCCCATCGTGTCTGCTCAATCAAAATGGGGGCTCGTCCTGTGTGGACCAATGCGTTAGGACAGCATGGAATTGGAGGAAAATTCTTTTTCTTCTCCTTCATTCTCATGTTTGCACATGCAACCGAAGAGAACGTGGGGGGCTGGGCGAGCCCTCTTTCCGAGACCAACGTGACCGCTCGGGGCCCTTGCATCCAGCTCCATCGGTCTGCACGACCCTGGGCGGTACAGAAAGATGGGGGATTTGTCCAGCGTGTTTTGTTTTTTCTTTTAATGCAAACAAAACTCAAAACAACCAAACCCCCTCCTTTCTTCTTTACCCCTTTGGCTTTTACCAATCAAAATATTTCACAATGTCTGTGAACTCCCCCTGGCCCTGCGCCACCTTGGTTCTGGGGTCAAGGATGTCACCAGGGCCCTGGACATGTTTTCCTAGGAGCATGTGTTCCCTACCCTCCTCTGCACCGGCTAGGCCAGCTGGGGGTCCCCTGCTCCCCACACACCCGCAGGTGGCATCTCTGAAGGCACTTTCCAGGCTAGATCGCACGGCCTGTCTCCCCCACAGCTGCGGTCCCCTGAGGACAGCACGGTGGCCTCCTTATTTCCCCATGTCACCTCCTCCATCCCAGCACCTGGCCAAGAATGGGAGCTCGAGGAATGGCAGACTCAGTTCAGCTCATGCTGGCAGGTTCACTTCATTTCAAATGTTCACAGCGACCTGTCAAAATTAATTTTTAAAAAATCTGGAGCCACCAGTTTCGGGACCAGCCGTGAGGCTCCACGGCCTGGTAAGAGCTCGGGGGGGCAGTCCGAAGGCTGACAGGCCTGAGTCTGGGGTGGAATGACATTCGTCAGCCTCCCAGCTCCAGGCTCTGAGATGGCGGTGGGACCAGCTCCTGGGTCAGCTGCTGGATGTCCCCATGCAGAGAGGCTGTGTGGGGACCACCTGTCTGAGGGGATGGCCACAGCATGAGGAGATTTCCCCCAGCTCCTCCTCCTCCTCCTCCTCCTTCTTTAGGACAATGACTGACACTCAGCTCCGAGGGCAGCAGGGCCCATAGAGCAAGTTTATGCATCGGGAAGAACTGGGTTCAAAATCTGGTTCAGGGAGTTCCCTGATGGTGTAGTGGCTTAAGGCTTCGGCGCTGGTGCTGGCGCTGTCAGCGCTGCGGCCTGGGTTCGATTCCCAGCCAGGGAGTTACCCACATACCAAAAAGCAAAAAAAAAAAAAAAAAAAAAAAATCTGGTTCAGTAACTCACTAGCTGTGTGAGCTTGGGCGATGTGGTTAACCTCTCTGAGCGTCAATTTCCTTGTCTTTAAAATAAAGGTAAAATACCAGTAATACCCCCCGTAGTGCTGTTGGGGGGGGAATGTGTGAGCCCCCAGCCCGGGGCCTGGTACACAGAAGGCGCTTAGCAAGTGGTAACTTTGATTTTGACTTTTTTACACTGTTTTAAGGTGGCTCCAAGCAAGTCCCATAATGCCAGTTAGAAGGTCCAACCTGCCAAGTAAGTTGGGGACAGCCGGACAGCCCGTGACCCGCCCTGTGTAACAGGCTACGGGGGACCCGAAGGAAATGCAACTCAAGGGAAGCCGTCTCCCGTGTCACGCACCTGGAACACCCCAGGTCCCACCTCCCCAAGGACAGGAAGTCCCTAGGACAGGAGTGAGGAAGGGGGGAGGGCCATAGCTCCATCGGATGCCCCAGGAGGAGGTGCCCACCCCACGGCCAGCTCCCCTCCGGTGCATTTCCACAGCATCTGATCCTAGACGTGCATAGGATCTATCATAGAGATCTTGACCTCCCACCCCACCTCTAGCTTTTGGGAAAGCAATTCTCAGACGTTTCCCCCGCCCCCGTTTCATTCCTGCCCTTGAGGCCAAGGGAGGGCAGTGGGGCTGCCCCGGGAGCCCCAGGGGGTCTGCGGGGGTCTGTGTTCTTCAGTCACACCGCCCAGGAAGGGCGCAGTCACGAAGGGCAGAGCCGCAGTCTTTGTCAGTGACTCGAAATTGCCTCTCCCTCTGGGGGCCTCACGGGCATGGAGGATGGGGGTGCTGGACCCACAGCAGCTATAGGCTGGAAGGAAAAACGTCTCCGAGCTGGGACCCCCAAGCCCTGAAAGGCAGCGCTGCCTGGGCCCTGGGCTGGGCAGGACACGGAGGGTGGACAGGCTGAGAACGTGGACGAGCTATGGCCGTGAGCACGATGGACGGGCCGGGAGCCACGCTGGCCGAAGCAGGGGGGATGGGAAGCTGGGTTTGAGGACGGATCAGTTCATTTAAAAATGATTTTTAAGGAGGTCCCTGGTGGTGTAGTGGCTGGGCTCCGGCGCTGTCAACGCTGAGGCCTGGGTTCGATTCCCAGCCAGGGAACTACCAAAAAATAACTTATTTTCAGAAGCTTTGCCAGGCCTCACGAGCACAATCTTCCTTCAATAATTCCTTCAGACTCCGGAGTCAGGGTTGTGAGTGCTGGCAGCCGTGTGTCGAGTGAAACACGGCACAGAGACAGGGCCTCATGGCCCCCTCAGCCCTGGTGACATCGTGCCTTTGGCGCCAGTGGAACCAATTGCCGCAGGCTCCTCCTCTCCCCGCCGGGCCACCATGAGCCTCCTTGGGGCTGGTTTGTGTCTCGCTCTGCCCTTGAATGTTCCTTCACACTAGAGGCTCAGTCAATGCTTCTGGATGGTGTTGGCCGTGGGCGGAAGAGGGCTAAAGAGCAGCCGGACAGGCCCACGGAGGTCCCTCGCCCCCTGGCCAGCTTGTCTCCTACGGGCGGGAGCGAAGTCTGGAGGCTGACTTCGGTCCCAGAGACCCCTGAGAAGGGCACAGGGGGCCTGGCTGTGTGGGCTGATGGAAGTCCTCCGGACTCGCCCAAGGTCGCTGGCAGAGTGGGGCTACAGGGGAAGCTGGCCCTCTGGGAGGTGAATCCACTCGGAGCTCAAGGACCACAGGGAGGAGCAGGACAACAGGCTGGAGGCAAAGCGACACACGCACGAGGACAGGGAGACAGGGAGACGGAGGGTCCTGGGCGGGCCCGAGGCCCACCCCCTAATCAAACACCGGCTTTCCCTGTCACTGCACCAGCACACACGAGATCTCCAAACAGGGCTGGTCCTTCCGCCCATGCTCTCTCCTGCAACTTCCTTTCTTCGTTTAAGACGGAGACAAGGTGCAGCCTCCCCATGGGTCTGCGTGCTGAAGCCCCGCTGGGACGAGGGGCTTCTCCCCGGGTGACGCCCTTCTCCTCGCGTCGGGGTCCCCCCTTGCTTCCCCTGCCTCTGCTGGAGAGACAGCTGGAGCCCTGTTCTGAGGAGGGCTGGAGGCCCACTTTCTTGAACAAAGCAGTGATCTGCCCCGGCACCACCCTGGCCCGCCCGCTCCCCAAGTCCTCGGGGAAGGGCAATTTGTGGAAAAGGAGCCGCTGGGTAATAGACTTCTCTGTCAACATGATGAGTGAGAGAAAGAACGAGGTAATTACCAGTAATGCACTTCAATTACGGCTCCGTGTCCCCCTCCCCCAGCCCCAGCGCCATGTCCCCATTTAATTTTCATTTAAAACAAAACAGTTGCCACAGACCCAAAGCTAAAAACAGAAATCCCTTGCAGCTCCCGGCAAATTAGCAGGAATGTCTTATTATGGAAGCTGTGGGCGAGAGCTGCTTCAGGCGCAATACAGGAAGCGGCCTCGGGTCAGCCGGCCTCCCCGCGCCTCCGGACTCCCTTCTCCGTGCTCCAAGCAATTAACCTTGTCCCTCCAGGACCCCCGATCGCCCTCCCCTCGCAGACCCGGCTCAGCCTCTTTCAAAGCCGTTGCCTGAGGAATTCTGTCAAAAATCAGTAGCACCTTGAGGAGGCCCGAGGTCAGGGGACTTCCTTGCTACACAGGAAGGCGTGTTCTATCAGAAAAGGGAAATGTTCTCAGTCCCTCAGATCTTGGGCGACTAAAAATAAACTAATAGGCCTTAAATTAACTTTTTCTTTCTTTTGCCCACCGCCCCCGCCCCCTCCTGCCCCCTACTTTCCACCAAGACTTTTCAACTTGAAGGAAAAGCATTTATTATCCAAGAGTGACACACAGGAAATTAGACTTATAAATTGTGCTTAAAATGTTATAGTTTCCAACTTTCTTTAATGCTAATCTTAATGCTAATAGGTTGTGAGATACGTGTTTTGACTTGAGAGAGTTTTGTGGGGTTTTTTCTTCCCTTTCTAATTAATTCTCGCTGCACCACCTGAAACATTTCTGGCGGAGGGGTTCCAGGAGCTCGCACGCGGTTGGGGACAGGGCCTCCTGGTGCGGTCCAAGCGGCCACGCTCCCGGGGGGGAGTCAAGAAAAATCCTTCTTGGTTCCCGTTCGTTCAGGCCATCCGGCGAGTCAACGCTCTGGCTCTCCAGTGGCCAAGCACAAGGCCAAGGACATTCCCTTGTGACCCCGAGTCGGCGCCACCACGCCGGTCGTCCCCATTCTCTCTCAGGTGCTTTCTGCCCCAGGTGACTTCGCTCCTATGCGGGATATAGGACCGAAAGCAGCGAACAAACAAGACAAACAAACAAAAACTCAGGGAAAGGGGCGTATGGGAGGTGGTGGGACAGGGCAAAGGGGGCCCACCAGATGGTGACGGAAGGCGGTGTGACTCTGGGCGGCAAGCACACCCTGCCATACGTGATGATGTTTCACAGAGATGTACGCTTGAACCTATATAACTTTATTAACCACCTTCATCCCATAAATTTAATAACGTTTTTTTAAAGAAAATCCCCCGATGCTTTGCACACATACCAGGCTCACCCCACACCGCTTTGATTCACCCCCACCCCTAGCCCCGGCCTCTGGAGTCCCACTTGACACCCCCACTTCCGTGAGTCTCGCACCCGCAGCCCCTGCCGAGCCCCTGGTGGCGTCCGTGCTCAGCCACTCCTCGGTACTGTCGCTGCGTGAGAAACCCCGGTGGCATCCGGGAAACGCCCCCCTCTGCGGCGGGGACTGTCATGTCGGACTGTCGTGTCCGGCTCCGCGGCCTCCCCTAGCTCTGCCCTGGGGAGCCCGGGAGACGGTCTGTGGCTGACGGGGGTCAGAGTTCCGGGTGTCCCCAGGTTCACATCAGTCCTCAGAGACGAGAGGATGGTGTGAGGTGTGAGGGGACTGTGATGGCTTCCCAGAGGAGCCTAAGACCTTCCAGGAGGTTTGTTTGAGGGACTGGGGACCCAACTGAGCCCCCACTGGTGATTTGTGGGGTGGGGGTGTCGCCTTCTCTTATCTGAGAGTAAAATACCTGGACTAACTACCCGTGGCAGAGACTGGCGGGCTGTCCCCCAGCCCACTTTTCTCCTTCTCCTAGGCCCACAGCTAAGCTGTGTTTCCCAGCCCTCCTTGCAGGCGGCCGTGATCTCGTGACTGAGCTGGTCCACTAGGACGAGAGGAGCCATGCTCAGTGTCCCTTCCACCCCAGCTCCTTATGCCGTCCTCAGCGCCCTCTCCTTTCCTCGTCTGCCGGCACACATGGGGGCTCAGAGGAGCACCCTAGATCTGTGGTTTTTAACGGGGACAATTTTGCCACTCAAAGGACACTGCCACAATTAGGGTGTGTGTGTACTATTGGCACAGGACAGCCCCCCCTCCCACACCCCCCCCCCCAAAGAATGATCAGGTTTCAAAGTGCCAGTATGACAAGGGTGGGCAGCCCTGTTCTCAGTGGGAGGATCCGGCCTTCAGCCCTGTGTATCTCTCCCAGCCTGCATGGCACTGTGATAGAAGCAAGAAGTCAATCAGTTGAGCCACAAAGATGTGGCCGTCGTTTGTGGGGGAGTTAGCCCCCTGTGATGAACACCAAGCTCCCTGACACTAAATACACTGCACTGGAACAGCAGGCATGCTTATACCAGGGGAGCTCCTAGACTGCCCCCCAAACCACAGTCAATGATTGACAGCACAATCCCAACCCTTTAAGGAGCCACTGCCCACCTCCTAGCCTTAAAAACATCATTCCTGTTCATAGGTGTCACCTGAAGTTCACTGTGAGCTCTTTGAGGGCAGGCACTGAGGCTTGGCCAGGCTCAGATGAATTCGATGAGCTGTTTCACACACGCACACGCACACATGCACACGCAGGGTCTACTCTTGGCCACGCTTTGCTGATCGCTGGGGACAGGGGCCTAGATAAGCTCTAGCCCTGGCCCTCGAGGAGTTTTCAGCCCAGTGGGAGGGAGAAACTTATAGAGGTAATGGACTACTCGGTGACAAATTCTGTAAGGAGGTGTGGCCTCAGGTGCAAGAGTTCACAATCTGTCACGTGACATATGGTTTCCTCCCACCAGGACACAACCCTAGAAGCCAAGAGTCCTTGGCCACACATGATGGGCGTTGTGGGGAGAGCTAAGAAGCAGCCAGGCAGGGGACCCAGCTCCTCTCTGCACCCTCTAGCCTCAGCCGGGTCGGAGTCCCCTGCTTCGCGTATCTGGGTGACCGTGAGGGCTCTCCTCCCTCCAGTCATGCATTCGAGAAATACACGTGCAGATGTGCCCCAGACTGCACCAGACACTAGGGACAGAGCAGCCACCAAGAGAACCTGACTTTTCTTGATGCGTGTTCACGTCACTGTGCTCCGGTGCGGTGCGGGCTGGGAATCACACAAGGACCACAGGGCAGGCTTCGGGGACATGAGGAGCAGGAGCCCCTCACCACACCTTGGGGGCCAGAAACGATCTCCAGGTGGAAGTGACACGGAAGTTCAGACGTGTACAAGGGAGTGGAACCTGGAGGGTGAGGGGTGCGGGCAAAACACAGAGAACAGCGGTCCTGCCCCCTTCAAACAGGACGTGGGTCAGCCTCCTCTCACTGGGCTAAATTCAAGGTGTCAGTAGGCTGACCCGACGTCCCGTTTGGAACTCAGATCGCTAAGATGGCTGCCGTCTCTGATCTGTGGTCCCAGGCCAGCAGCTTCGCCCCTCGGGCCCGGCCTCACGGCCCGCCCTCGGCCTGGCAGGAAATCCGGCTCCGGGCTCTCGGAGGAGGGTGCCCACGAGCATCGCCTACACACTTGCAGGACTGAGAGAGGGAGGAAAGGGGTGACAGCTAGGTGCAAGGTGGGAGAATGAAGTTCAAGGCTTGTCTCCATCACTCTGCAGCTTTTGAAATGGGTGTGTGTGTCTCTGAACCGCAGCCTCCTCGCTTATATCAATACAGAAAATTCCAGCATCGGCCCCGTGCTATTGGGGAGATCGCGTAGGATCACAAGGGTGAGAGCCTTTTCAAACAGTACAGGGCTGTATTTCATTTAGCCTTTAAAAATGTGTATTTATAGAGCATTCTCTGTTATGTGGTCTCATGTGTCCATGTGGTCGCGTTTTTCTCATATTCCAGGAGCCTCCGGAGAAAGGGTGGGGAGGAGCAGAGGAGGGGCAACCATTGCTGAAGACCCTCATTCCGGCCCAGCCCCCCCAAGTCTGGCTCACCACTCCTCCTGGGCACAGGAAGGATGCCAGCGCTGGCGGTGCAAGCCATGAGACCAGAGTAAGCAACGCCGTGGGGGCAGAATGGCACGAGTTACTTCTGGGATGAGGCATTTAAGGGCCGTTGTGTTGGGGTGCCATTGGATGCCCCGTGTACAGATGGTGGCATCGGGGGGTGCGCAGAGGGTGTCTGGCCCCCATATAACTTGTCATCCAAATTGGGATGCTTTTGAGAGTGACTGAGAGGGGCAAACCAGCGTGGCCCCGGGAAATCGGGACGTGGGGTCCTCCCGCCTGAGTCACAGGATAGAGAGGGGCCCCCACTGACCTGCTCTGGACTCTGTGGGAACCACTTGTGTCATGCCAGGCCAGTGACCCTTTGAGGTTCATCTGTCATGGCAGCTAGTGGATACCTACCCTGAATCTGTCCCCATCGTCGAATTCCGTTTCCACAGCTCTTCTGTGTGGTGGGAGTGTCTCCCCCAGGTGACACACAGGCACAAGGTTTGGGCAATAAACTCGCCCAGGGTCATCCCACAAGGAGTTAGAAACCCGGCTTGGCCTGGTTCCCAAGCTCACGCTGTTGCTGCTGCTCCGTGCTGTCGCCTGCCCCACCGCCCAGCCTGACTTCCCAGCCCCCCACAGACCCCACGTCTGCCCCGCCCCCCACCGTTAACCCCGCGGAGCGCGGCTCCCAGGGCTTCCCCCTCCACCTGCGGGGTTCTGAGGGGAAGTGCCCATATTTCACTTGAAAAAAAACATCAAACACCCTCCGCCTGTGACTTTAACTTATTTATGGGTTTGATTTTTTTTTCCGGGATCATTTCCTTTCATTCCTGCCAGAAGTCCTCGCCTGCCGCCCTCCCCAGTTATTAATAAAAGAAGTCAAACGGTAGCGAGCCCCGTGGAACATTCTTGGCTCCTGCTGGTGTGTTTGGTTTGCGCTGGAAGCAGATGTTTGCGCCCAGAGCGCCGACGCCTGCCAGGCCCGCCGCGTCGGTCCTGTTTTCGGATGAGGACAAAAGCAACTCGGGGACACAGTGTGTCTCCCGCCCACACGGGAGAAAACGCGGAACACGGATGGGCATTCCAGTCGCGGTGACAGTCACATAACGTGTCCGGCGCCGGGAGACAGCCTAAGGATGCAGGGTGAGCCAACCGGCCACGAGCGGTCACCCATCGGCCGCCTCCTGCCTCACTTGGTGACGACGGTCCGGCACGTTCCAGGGCGAGGATCGTAGGTGACTGCTACGGCCCCCGCGGCCTGGAACCCACCCGCCACACCGGTTGTCAACGCCGCGGCCACGGTTTTCTAAATTTAGAACCAAACAAGCGAAAAACGGGAAGAACTCCCAGACAGGTTATCTAGGCCAAGGGCACCACCCAGATCTTTGTAGAAAAGATGCCTGTCCCCAGGCGGGGGACACTAGGCAAGCGGTCCGTCCTGGGTGCTCGCCTTGGCCCGGGCACATGTCGGTCCCCGCGTCCCGCCTGCACCGTGGCCACGGCGGGCTGTTTTCCGTGAGTGACTGCGTAGACCACTCCCCCCAGTACGACCAAGCTGGAACATTCTCTCCCTGTCCACATGGTTTTCTCCCTGAAATCTTCCATTTGCCGGACCCCTCGGGCAGGAAGAGACCCCGGGACTGGCCCCCACTGGGCTGAGAGGCCCCAGTGGGCCCGAGTGGGGCCGTGAGGAAGTTACTGTGGCCCTTAAGCCACCAACACGGGCCACACCGCCACGTGGGCATCTGCAGGGGACAGGGCTCTGCGTCGTTTCCGTGGAAGGCAGCTGTGGGAATCAAATACGGTCATAGAGGGGGTGGCCACTAGCTGGGGGGTCCGCTCCAGCTCTAAGGTGATTCCCGCGTCCCCGTAAAGGGTCTGGGGGCCGTTCGTGCCAGGGCGGCACGCAGGCGCGGGCTGGGTGCACGCATACGCACACGGGGTTCCGTTCTGGAGCCAGTGAGGGCCAGCAAGTCTGAGGGTGCAAGGCCTGCACCCCCCGCAGGTCACAGCCTTGTCTCCACGGAGGCGCAGAGGCCCGGGCCCCCTTTGCCTGGGGCTTGGCTCGTAGCGGTCCCGCAGGGAGAGGCTGTGTCCGCGCCCCGGGAACGTGTGGTCCCAGGGCTGTCAGTGGCTGGTGCCCACCCGATGAGGGATCCAGCCCGGGGCCTGCTCTGTCACCGTGGGCTCCATTCATCCCCAAGAACATGAGGCCACAGCTCCGCAGGGCTGGGGAAGGCAGAGGGGTCCCCCTCACCCCGGGGCGTCACAATCTCAGATTCTTGGGGGAGGGGTGGGAGAGGGCCAGCCCGGGGGGCACAGCTGCCTCGCTCTGGGCCTGCTCCGGGCACACGCAGCCTCACTTCCGGGCTCCTGATTCTGCTGTTGCCACCCAAGGTTGGCCTGTCCCTGGGCACGTGAGGAGCAGCTCAGGGACAACAGCGTCCTTTCTGCCAGGTTCCACTGTCTTCAGAGAAAGCTCATTCAATGAGGCGACAGGCGCTGCGAGTCCAGACCTGTGGCGGACTTTGGCCAAACGGCGTTGCCTCTCTGAGCCTCAGTTTCCCCATTTGCAAATGAGCAAACTTATTTCTGCTGCTCAAGATTGTTGTGAGAACTTAATCAAACGAGGTGTGCAAAGTGTCCCCACGCCTCGCACTGACTCAGTGCCAGAAGTGACTGTGGAATTGGATTGATGGGGTGACCTTGGGCTAGGCATCTTGTCTCTCAGGTTGCTGTCCACCTGGGGAAAGGGGTGACCATCACTATCTGCCCAGTACACGTGGGTGCTGTGGCTACAACTACAGGGACAGATGTGGGGACACTTTATACACGGGAAGTCCTGTGTTATAGCCTCTGGGATACCAAGCCATTTCTGACAGGATTTCAAAGCCCTGGGCACCCACTGCAGGTGGGCAGGTGGGGGTGAGGGGACATGGGTGTGCCTGATGCCAGGGGCCACGCCAAGCACGTGTGGTATGCACCTCTGGAATTCCAAGGGTCCCCGCCGGTGGGTCTTTCCCTCCAAGTGTCATTGCCCGGGCTCACTGAGGCCTCGCGGCCCTCTCACGCATGTGTTTCTGATTCGAGCTGTCAGCGCTGACATCACCGCAACGGCACGCCGGGGTCACTTCCACCACCGCCGAGCCGGGGGCGCGGGGCTTTGGGGGCCAGAGGAATTGGATAATGTGGGACTGTCTGAGTTTGCTCTCCAACTTCCAAATGCTCCTGAGCTTGCCTGAGGCCACGGTCCCTGTCACTCACGGATCAGACCAGGGTTCCCGTCACCAGCCTAGGAGACTGCAGCCCGGTCCAGAATGCAGCCAGCACCTCCTGGCTCGGGTCTGGGACCTGCCCGTGTGCAGAGCCTTCCGAGACCCTCGGGTACTGTCTCCTCCCGCCAGTCCCAGGACAAGCCTGGGAGCAAGGAGGGCATTTGAGGTGTCGGGGGGGACAATGCCAGGTTAACAGGTGAAGTAACCTGGATGTGAGACCGGGCTTGGTCTCAGTGTCTCGGCCTGGAAACGGGTTGCTGCGAGGATTAACAGCAAGCACTCAGGCAGGGTGCTTCCTCGGTGCCGTGCTTACGTTCCTCTCCGCACTCAGGGTGCCCTGCGGGACCCCACACTGCGGTCACGATCGCCAGGTCTCTGCTAAGCAGCCGTCCTGGTCTCCGCCAGGGGTGCCACCTGGAGAAGGAGCCACCTGTTGCTGAGGGAGCATCAGACCAGTCGGGGCACGAGGGTGGCCAGTGCTCGTGCCTCTGGCTGTGTATCAACACAGAGGCAGAGCTGAGAGGGGGTGGTGCTGGGTGCTGGGCGCTGGGTGCTGGGCTCTGGGCAGTGGGCATTGGGCGCTGGGCACTGGGTGCTGGGTGCTGGGCAGTGGGCACTGAGCAGTGGGCACTGGGAGCTGGGCGCTGGGCGCTGGGTGCTGGGCAGTGGGCACTGGGCGCTGGGTGCTGGGCTCTGGGCAGTGGGCATTGGGCGCTGGGTGCTGGGTGCTGGGTGCGGGGCAGTGGGCACTGGGCAGTGGGCACTGGGAGCTGGGCTCTGGGCACTGGGCAGTGGGTGCTGGGCGTTGGGCAGTGGGCGCTGGGCGCTGGGCAGTGGGCGCTGGGCAGTGGGCGCTGGGTGCTGGGCAGTGGGCAGTGGGCACTGGGTGCTGGGTGCTGGGCGCTGGGTACTGGGTGCTGGGCGCTGGGCGCTGGCACTGGGCACTGGGCAGTGGGCACTGGGTGCTGGGTGCTGTCCGGTTGTCCCAGGAGCCTCCCTCATCCTCCAAGGCCAGGCCCAGGCAAGGCTCCAGCTGTCCCCACCCCCAGCTGACTTGGGGGTGCCACCTCGACCCGGAAGTCCCTCCGCTGTAACACTCGCACCCCTGTAACACTGCACCCCTGTATTGTTATCGGCTCCCTCTGTTTTCCCAGAGAGGAGTGGTCTGCGTGTCAGCGATAGACCCTCAAAGAAGGTAAGGGTCCCCCCGCACCCCCTGGTGGGACAGGGGGGCCTCAGGGCGCAGTTCAGGGATGGGGCCAGGCCACGGCCCTCGTGTGTGTCGGGACTTCACTCCCAGTGGGAGACGAGGCTGGAGGTGAGTATCAGAGCCAGATGGCGGGGGCCTTGAAGGTCGGGCTTGGGAGGCGAGCTTTCCCCAGTCTCCCTCCTCGGCTCAGCTTCCTTCGCAGACACCCTCCTACCACGGTCCACGGCCTGCTTCCATGCCGGCCCGCGTCAGGCAGCTCCACCGTCCCAGGGTTCCCTCCAGCTCTGCCTCCCTCACTCCCCGCTCCCTCCCTCCCTCCTTCCCT
>PVJL010018694.1:0-15346 GCA_004026885.1 Lyroderma lyra | reverse complement strand
AAAAAAAAAAAAAAAAAAAAAAAAAAAAAAAAAAAAAAAAAAAAAAAAAAAAAAAAAAAAAAAAAAAAAAAAAAAAAAAAAAAAAAAAAAAAAAAAAAAAAAAAAAAAAAAAAAAAAAAAAAAAAAAAAAAAAAAAAAAAAAAAAAACCAACAAAAAAAATCAAGTAACCAGAATTCAGTGAACCCAAACTCCTTGATTAATCAGACATTTGACTTTCTACTTTTATAAACATAAAAGCTCAAAAAAAATCAATTAAAAAATGTCAAACTAGGCTATGTCTTAGAAGCTACTCATAGAAATCTCTAGTATGATGACCTTAAAATACTGTAGCATCGTGAATGACGTAAAATATTTGTTGTGCTCATTAAACTCTACTTACAAAGGCATGGATGTGGCTGCAAATATTTTGGAAAGATTTGCAGCAACAGAAGTTTTTATTTTGCAGGGAATTGGATGTTTAAATGCTCACCCATAGGATCCTTAACATCATTCTTTAAGGCTTCTACTGAGAAAAGGGATCCTGAAAAGGGATTTATCTGAAAGCCCTTGAACTAGTCCAGGGCCTCACATACTCAAAGGTATGAGTGAGTCATTGGACATAGCAAGTCTTGGGATTTGGACAAGGGGTCAAGCACCATGAGTTCAAATCTCACCCTTGTCAGTCAGGAAATGACTTTGGGAAAGCTGAGAGTTCATTTTCCTCAGCTGTAAAATGGAGAGATAGTATTAATATCTAAAATTATCTATTTCCAAAAAAGATTGCACTTCCAAATTCTGTATTACCATTTGGAGAAAACACTTAAAGGATGCTTGTCTTAATTTTAGCCCTAACCTCGAGACAAGTTGTAGAGGGAGACACCTTTGACTAACTAAATTCATGCCTTGCATTGCAATTTGGCCCTTTGAGGGCAACTTCAGCTGGGATGATACTCCTACATGTCTAGAGCTAATTCCAGTTCAAAAACTCCTTTTCTTGATACAGAAAGATCTTGAAGGTTCCAGCCTGTCACTCAGATTTGGCATTTAAAGATATATTCCTCCCACAATGGGAACCTCTTGACCAGACCTAAAATTATGTAGCTCTAAAGACTCCTTTTGCTCCCTCAGACCCTCATCCCAGACCAAGCTCAGAAGTTCTTCCAAATCCATCTGGAGGTAGAAAGTGGGAGGATCATTTGGGGAAATGATGAGGTGCATCCTTCCTCTTGGAGCTGAGTGAGTTTCCTCTTTAGGACTCCCACGGCCTCAGAGGCCGAGGGTCAGGGGCCTGAGAAATAGGGCAGAATCAGTTCCCTTTAGACCACAGACAGTGGGTCTAATTCCAAACTCAATCCATTGCAAGAGATGTGTGTAACCTCACATAGTCAAAGTGGGAGAGAGTATTATTAATGGCTACTTCTTAGGCTCTAAGTCATATAATTTGGACAATTCATCTACTTAGGCTTTGGTCTCCTCACCATCTGTAAAATGGGTTTAGAAACAGGTCCCACTCCATAAGGTTGGTGTACTAATTCATGCCAAGTATGTGGCATGTAGAAAGTATTTAATAATACGTAGCTCTTGTTTTTGTTGTATCTCAAGGACCCAAACACTCCTTCTTTGTCCCTCAAATATCTCCCCCGAGGACAGGGAATGACAGGAGCTAAATCTGATATGACCTACATGCTCATCTGGAAGAGGGTGGGGCTTGGAGGGAGCGTGAACAGTGTCACTGCCTGTGAGCTGACAGCTCCGGTTTGGTACCTGTGATTTCACTGCCCTTAGTCCCAAGGCACCACCTCTGCCATTTGCAGACAGAGGTGAGAAATGAGTCATTGTTGCCACCCTGCTCCAAGCCCTGATAGTTTGAGTCACGCCTATGTTCATTAGTGTTCCATGGGAAACATAAAATAACTTTTAGTTGAGGTTTGAGCACTCAAATGCACCCAAGTTTAATGAGAAAAGGTTACATAATTCCCATACAAAGAGGAATAACCAGGCTGGCATCAGTGTGGCATCTGTGGCTGAGGCCAGTGGGATCGAGGGCACAGCCGTGATTCTCTCACTTGGCTCTGCTGCTCGCCAGCTGCTTAGCTGTGGGCCGGTTGTTGAACCTCTCCAAGCCTATGCTTCTTCCTTTAGAAGGAGTGGGTAAAAGCCTAGTAATAACCCCTTTCTGGGGTCATGCTGGGTACAGTTAAGTATCTGTTACTGCTGAGTCCACTGGGCTTCTCTCCAAGATCTCCTGACGGCTGCTAGGCAATCCTCTTAACCATTTGGTGTCTCTCCATTGACAGCAACCACAAGCAGGCAGCTCTTCCTCCATCTGGACCCATCTCCAACTTGTACTAAGGGCAGTATGGCCCAGAGAGGCTCCAAATCCAACACGAGACGAGAGCTTGCTTTTCTGTCATCCACTTGTGTCAGTCTGAGAACAAGCTGGAGGCAGCAGAGCTGGGACCACTTTCACTCGATTCCGGTAGAGCTCTCTTGCCCCTGAGAGAGTCAGCATCCTGCTGGAATGTGGTGAGGACTTGATGAATCAGGGGATTGCAGCGTTGATAGGATACACAGAAAAGCCTCCTCCTTCTGGCCCTCCCTTGACTGCCTCTAGTTCTTCAGGGGAACTTCCCATCACCCCTCTGACATCCTTCAAGTCTTGGTCACAGCATTTCCTACCTTGGCTTATTGTTTCTTTTTTTCTCACTATTAAACTTTTAGTAATTAATAATAGCATGGATTCTGTCCTCAGGCTACCTGAATTTAAATGATGCTCTACCACTTACTACTTATGGGACTTCAACCAAGCAACTTAATGTCTCTGTGTCTCAGTTTCTGTAACTATAAAGGGGGGATAAAATAGCTCCTCCTTTCTAGGGTCATTGTGTGGATTAAGTGAGTTTTAGCAGGCAAAGCACTCAGAACGGTGCAGGGAACGTGGCAAGCACTCTGTTTACTGTTGACTGCTTTATTGTTGCTTCCACAATACACCTCAGTAATCACTCAGAATTAGCTGGGTTCTTCAGAGGTTCTGTCTGCCAGGAGAGAGAGAATAGCGACTGCCCAGTCAGCACTCCACTCAGGACACTGAGTTAATCCATCATATTGCAACACACAGTTGAACTCTCCCTCTGCTTGTTTATTGTGATCCCAGAACGACTTGGTCCTTCCTGTTCTTGGGACAGTTCCTCTTTTTCCGGAACTATCTGTTTACTCACATTTCTATATATCCACCCTTCCCCACTTACACAGAGAGAAATATATGGATCTAGATTTTCCAAACAGATATATACTGATTTAAAAAAACTCATAATATCCAACTGTGTCAACCACACGACCCCCCCCCCCCACCATGTTCAACCCCACACCATGGCCCAAGATGGGAGAACTAGGCAGCTATGCTATGTCCCCTAACTCCCCCTACATGTGGGAGGCTTACAGAAGACTGCTTTGGTTTTTCTTAACATTTCCCCTCCACAGCTATCTTTTAAAAAGCTACAACAACAGAGGCCTAGAATTAAAAGAGAATTCTCTAAGGCAAATGGAGCTTTTTTTGGCCACTTGGGTAAAAGTTATGGAAATAATGTTCCCAAGCGTGACACGACATCCTCTCCCTAGTCAATCCCCCAATCCTCATAGCCCAGAAAGCAGCTTGAAAACAAAGACCTCGTCATGAACAGTGCTGGTGAAAGACACGGTGGAGAAAGCTACCTTTGCTGTGCCCACACATCTGTCTCTCATGGAACTCTGAGCATTCTTCATGACTGTTCACAATCTGTGTGGCACAAGACACTTCAGACATGCCCCAATATAATAATTGCCCATCAGCTTACCGTGAAACCAAAAGGCCATAGATGGCACTTGCTTTTCTCTCGCCATCCAAGCTGTTCATGCAGAAAAAAAATATTTAAAGTCTACAAGTTGAAAAGGGCAGGCCTTGTAAACAGCAGCTACCCACATTAAAAGAAGACTGTTTGATTCTAGACCTACAGCTAGAAGATCAAAAATAGGAATAATTAAAGCCTGAGATGTAACTGTTAAGAAAGCAGTTTTTATCCTCTTTGCCAAGTCCCTAAACAGGTAAACCTCGTATTTGAAGTAAGTACTAAGATCAGAAAATTCCAGAGGCCACGGAGCAGGGTTTGGTAAGCTCTCTGAACTGTCAGCTGAGGAGTCATCTAGCGAAGTCTGTGTGGAGGTGACTCCCTGTGGTTCAGCTTCTTTCCTGTTTTGAAACAGAAGGTTACTAACCTCTGGAACAAAATTTGGCTAAGTCGATGACCGTCAGTTTCATGCAAACAGTATTTCCTTTTTGTGGCCTTCCTTTTCATAGGATAGTATTTGATTTTTTAAAGTCTTATAAACATAATGAATTCTACTCAGGTACCCTTTCCAAACGCCCCAGAGAGAAATGTAGAATTAAAAATAGCAACAATGACAACAAACCCCAAATCAACCAAACCCCAAATCTCCCTTTTCCAGGGTGCCTGGAGCCGAGTGAAATTTATATCAAACCTCATGAACAGTATGACCATGTGTATTCCAAGGAGAGGGTGAAACAGGCCCATTCAGGGTCACATGCAGAATAAGAATTACAAAAAATAAATCTCACTACTGCCAAAGCTATTGGCTTTTTAACATGATTATACTTTTAAACTGTGACTTTAACATATCTGAGTGTGTGGGTGTCATTGCTTTAGTCTTCGCTGGAGAGGTTGTGACTGTGTTCTCCCTTTTAACTAACAGGGGCCCGGACAGCTGAATCACGGGCTCATCCTCATTTCACGTGGACCTGGTAGTCAGATTTTAAAACTAACCCATTCGGTTCTTTCCCCACAGGATGCGAGGTACCTTAAGCAGAGACGACGCATGCTATTATCCTAACTCGACTGGAGTTAAGAGCTAAAGAATAAAGTCGAAGTCAGATACAAAACTGGACGTGGAGCAGAAATCGTGCCTCACTTGCTGGTGTACCCAAAAGAACTTCCTCTGGGTGTCCGGCAGGGCTGTTGGCTACACGTGATGGGGCAGGGATGTGGGATTTGCAGAACAGAACACAAAACTCGGTGCGTTGTTGTAAAGGAGAAAAGTTGACCACCCACCTGTACCAGAGCTGGCCAGCTTCCCTCAAGCATAGTCCAACAGGATATTTTGTTGCTCTTAGTTCTAAAACCAGAAAACTATCTACACTGCCGTGCTTGCTGCTGTTGCCCTCACCTGCTGGGCGTCAAAAGGAGCCAGAGGCACAGGCACATCATTTCCTGCTTGGCTCTTGGTTAGAAGCAGAGTTGAGAGAAGGGCAATGGCCGGCAATGCTCTCCTGAACTCTTGTCCCCAGCTGGAAATCACCTTAGCTACACAGTCTCCACTACCCATGTAGAACAGAGAGGTCAGCAGAGAGGGGGAAGTCCACAAAGCAGATGTAACTGCTGCCCTATGGGACCTTATTTCTAGACTCATCAGCCTCAACCGTGTTCCTGGGACTCTGGGACCTGGTAGGCACACCGTCACTGGGCAAACCCACAGATGAAGACACAAGCATAAAAGAGAGATCCTGTGACCACGTGTCTAGTAGTTTCCTCCTGGAATCAGGAGTTAGTTAGAATGACCTGATTTTTTCAGGTCATTCAGTCCTAGGTAGGTGTGTTTGTGGCCCCTCTTTACATCAAAACAAGCTACCATTTTCAGGGGAAACTTCTCTATCCTGACACTGACACTTCCAAAGTTTGGGGGTGGCATTCATCTCTCTTTACTCAGCCTATTTGATTCTCAGTTATCTAAGAACCTTAAATACAAGGTTTCACTGTTTCTTCCCTCAAATTTCAAGCCTTTGTGAAAACTGAGCCCCAAGGTTGTCCTGATGTCTGGGAGTTCCTGGCTCAAACATGAGAATTAGGCCTGGGTTAGTTTGCAAGGCCAGTTTCAAATGGGTGGCACACACAGAAACCGCTGAGAGGTGACAGCTGCCATTCCGGACGCCAGCCTGCCCGTCATGAGGAAAACAGCACATAAACTCAGTCCTTAACAGGTGCTGAGAAAATATCTCAGCATAACCAGAGAACAGATATTCCTCTAAACATCCTGTATTCTTTGATAATATAAACGCCCTGTCTCTGATTACTGGTGTGACCAAATGATGTTGCAGTCAATCCCAATTCTCTCTCTGCTCTCTGAAGATTGGCCAAGAGCTGTCTTTACCCCTCCAACCCACTTTCTTTCTAGAAACTACTCATACAAGAATATGACCCCTTGAACCTACCAATGAATAAAGGGCCAGAGGTCATTTTTGAAGGTTAATTGGCTTTTAGTTCTGCAAAACCTGTAAGTCCAATTTAAAAAAAAAAAGAAAGAAAAGAAAGAAACAACGGCTTGGAGTCATCCAGCAAGAGGCTAAAATAATAACTAATTTTGACAGGTGGCTGAAATCGTTACTTTAAATTTTGGAAAATCTACATGAGTAGCAGCAAGTCATTGGTCAAATATTACAATGTGGACCCACCATCTAGACAGGCCCCACCCTAAGGCCCTCTATGCTGATGACTAAGCAGTTGTTCATGTGGTTCCTTTAAGTCTTTAGGAAATTGTTTCAGATATTTTTCCCATGTAGGTCTTACATTTTTAAATTTAGTTTATTGCTGGGTAGTTTAGACTTTTATAAATGCTACCATTTTTTCTCTTCATGACATTTTTGCAATTGTTTATTAATGGGGCATAGTATCTGGCTAACTTACTGAATTCTCTTAGTTCAAATCATTTTTCAATTGATTTGCACCTATTTTCTAAATAGACATACTGGCTGCAAGTAAAATGTTTGTCTCTTCTTTTTCAATATTTATAAGTTTATTTATTTTCACAGTTTTTTCCATTAGGTAGTATGTTGAATAACAGTGCTAGTGTCTTGTCTTTGTGATTTCAAACTAGTGAGTCCCCACTGAATATGATGTTTGTGTAAGGTTTCTTTCCTTTATTAAATTAAGGCGGTTTTCAATTTAATTTCTATTTTGTTAAGTGGTTTCTTAAATTATAAATGGGTCTTTGTTGAATTCATTAATTTTTTTAAAGTCTATTAAGATGATGTCATGATTTTTCCCTCATTTTTTAGATCAAATGAATTACATTAATAGAGTTCCTAATGTTGAAATATCTTGGCATTCCAAGGGTAAGCCCTACTTAGTTAAGCTATATTATTCCTTTAGTACACAAACGGATTTAATTTGCTAATGTTTTATTTAGGAATTTTATATCTTTATTCATAAATGTGATTGATCTAGAGTTTTGTTTTCCCACAATATCTTTGCTTAGTCTTAGTATATGGTTATGCAAACCTCATAGATGAGTTGAGAAGCTTCCAAGTTTATTCTGTTCTCAGAGAAGTGGTATAACCCCCAAATTATCTGTTCCTTGGTGATCTGATCTTATGACTAACTCTGATTAACTTACACATGTTTTTGTAATTATTTATCTCTCTTTAGTCAATTTTAGAAATTATATTTACCAGGACACCACCCATTTTTAAATCTAGATTTTCAAATTTATTTAATGAAATTGAAAATGAAATTTAATACCCTACCAGAATATATGTCCTTTCCTATTTCTGTTTCATCAGTTTTTTTCCTTGTTCATAACTGAAGTTGCAAAACCTGATCAATTATTCTTTTTTTCTTTTATTCCATTAACTCCTGCATTTTCACATGTTTATTAATTCTTTCCTTACACTTTTTGGGGGGGTTTACATTATAATTTTTTATTTAGCTTCTTGATTTATAAGTTTAGTTCATTTTGAAAAATCTTTCTCATTATCTAATTAGGACATTTAAAGCTATAAATGTCCTCTGAGTATCATTTTGCATGCATCCCACAAGCTTTTTCTTTAATTTTCTGCTCACATTTTCATTTATTTCTAAGTTGTTTGTAATTTTAGTAAGTTTTTCTCTTTAACCCAGGTGTTATTTAAATGTCTGTGTTAAAATTTCCTGGTAGATATATATAGAAAACTCATATATGTCAATAATGAAAAGATAACCCATTGTAAAATGGGCAAAAAATGTTGACCAGGCAACACACAAAAGAAGATATTTTAAAGGCCAACAAACATGTGAAAAGCTATTCAACATCAGTAGCTGTCAGGGAAATGTAAATTAAATCTGCAATGAGATGCCACTTGACATCCACCAAACACCTACCATTTAAAAGATGTAAAATATCCAATGTTGGTGAGACAGTAGGGCAAAAACTCTCTACATTGCCAATGAAAATACACAATGGCACAACCGCTTTGGAAGAGTGGTAGTTTTTGGCAGTTTCTAATAAAATTAAACATACTCCTACCCTACAAACCACAGGTGTATATATATATATATATATATAGATATAGATATAGATATAGGTATAGATAGATATAGATAGATAGATAGATATCCAAGAGAAATAAATGCATATGCTCAGAAAAACGTTTGTACAAGAATGTTTATATTAGCTTTATTTACAATAACCCAAAACTGAAAATTAGGAAAAGGAAAGAAAGAGGAAGGAAGGGAGGGAGGAAAGGAAAAGAAAAAAAGGAGAGAAAGAAATTGCTGCTATACACAACACACAACACACAACAAACAACATGGACGGACTTCAATGCTGCGTGAAAGAAGCCAGGCACACAAGAGAGTACATGCTGCATGATGCCAGTTACATAAAGTTCAAGAACAAACAATGATCATTTCTGGGTGAGAAAATTACTGGAAAGGGGCATAAGGAGCTGTTTTCAAGTGATGAAAATGTTCTAGATCTTGATCTGAATGATAGTTACTTAGGTACACTATCAAAATTCTTTGAGCTGTACATTGAATACTTGTGCATTTAACTATGTAAATTATACTAAAAGAAGAAGAAAAACAAAAACAAAATGTGTTTTTCCCCTTGCTTCTGTTATTTATTTATACTATTATTTTGCCTTTGGCCAGTAAATTTATTTAAATTCAGCTTCTTACTATTGATTGAGATTTTCTTTGAATCATAGTAGCTAGTACATTTTTTGTTACTGTTCCACAAGTATTTAAACAAGTTATTCCATTAGAAATAACTTTCGTTTTTAGATACAGCTTGTAGTTTGTTGCTCAAAAATAGTACTTTTTTTAAAAAAAGATATTTCTATTTCTGAGGGAACAATGCTACAATTGTGGATTTGTCACTCATTTCATCCAGCAAACATATGTTGAGTTCCTACCTACCCTTTGAGGAAGTATACATTAAAGATTGAGAACAGATGGAATAGAACAAAGCATTTAGATTTGAATCCCGGCTCTGCTATCTACTAGCTGTGTGACACTGACTATGTTTCTTAACCTCTCTGTGTCCCAGTTTCTATGTCATTAAAATGTGGATAATATAGTACCTGCTTCATGTGTTTTTCCTGAGTATTAAATGAGTATGTGTGAAGCCCTAGAATAATTACTTGCATATACTAAGAACTTAAATATCAGCTTTTATGTGACAGCAGTTATAATGATAAAAGAAAATATAAGACATGATCTGAGACTTCATGGTGCTTACATTGTAATGGAGGAGTTAGACTTTTTGTCAATCACACAAATAAATGTATAATTACAGGGATAAGTGTGAAAAAGAGAGAAAACAGTATTAGAAGAGCATATAACAATGGGACATGATCTATTTTGAGTGATTACAGAAGATTTTCATAAAGAAGTAATATTTGGGCCGAGGAGAATCTGGTTATAACTTCGGAATACAAAATAACTTCTTAAACAGGACATAATATGTATAATTCATAAAATTTGATTGCATTAAAATTTATTACTGTATAGTTCAAAAATACCATAAACAAAATGTGAAGAAAATCAAAGACAAGGAAAAGATACTGTAATGCATATGGCTGAAAAAGCTATCAAATTTATAAAGAAATTCTACAAATCAGTAAGAACAAATCAGATGACAGGAACAGGCCAGTTACATAATAAACTGGAATAGCCAAAAAACACATACAAAGATGCTTAACATTATTAGTAAGCAAAGCAACACAAAGTACAGTAAAAATGAGATAAAATGTTATACCTGATATCTGGCAAAAATTGTTAAGTCTAACAGTATCATGATTTGGCAATGGGAACTCCAACACTAATCTAAAGGTAAATTAATTTTGAGAGCAATGAGCAATATTTAGTAAAACCAAATAAACACATACCTTTTGACTCAGAAAATTTACTCCTGGGAGAAAGGAACTCTGGTACACTGCTGGTGGGAATGCAAACTGGTACAACCACTATGGAAGGCAGTGTGGAAGTTCCTCAGAAAATTAAAAATAGAGTTACCATATGACCTGGCAATCTTACTTCTGGGTATTTACCCCCAAATTTGGAAACCCTAGTCTGCAAAGATATATACACCCCCATGTTCATCGCAGCACTAGTCACAGTCATGAAAACAGCCTAAGTGTCCTTTGATAGACGACTATCTAAAGTACATATATACAATGGAATATTATTCACCCATAAGAAAAGATGAAATAGGGCCGTTTATGACAACACGGATAAAACTTGAGACCATCATGAGAAACAAAATAAGCCAGACAGAAAAAAACCAAGAACCATATAATTTCACTCACTTGTGGAACACAAAGCTGAAAGCAACAAAGAAACAAAAACTCATGGACACAATCAATAGTTTAGTGGTTACCTGGGGGTATGAGGCAGCGGGTGGGAGAGAAGGGACAAGGACTCAGATATATGGTGATGGAAAGAGAACTGATTATGGGTGATGAACACATAACACAACACATAGATGATGTAATGTAGAATTGTACACCTGGGGCCTGTGTAATTTTTAGTAACTAATGTCACCCCAATAAATTTAACAATAAAAAGGAAAAAAACGAAATTTTATTCCTGGGTGTACACTCTGGAACTAATGTTTTCCAACCCTTTCCAGATCATATCCCAAACTGATTTATTAATATGTGAATCTCTGTTTTTCATTAGGGAAAATTTAACCCATTTATATATATTATAATTACTAATATGACTCTATGTACTGTGCAATTTTGTGTTTTCAATTATCCCATTTTTAAGAAAAAAATCTTTGTTATTTTCCCTTTTGTGCCATCTTTTAAAATTGATTTTGAATTCCTTGAATTTTTTTCCTCCAGGAGTTTGAACATTAAACATCCTATTTCTATTTTTTTTTCTACGTGAGTCTCCTTACATTTTAACACACATTTAAGCATATACCTTTCTATGAATCTCTTGTACTTGTCTATATTTTCCCCAAACAGTTATCTATTAATTTGATACTATTCCAAAATTAGTCTGCTTTCACTTTCTTCTGCATCCCAAATCATTTGGGGTTTTAGTTCTAGTAATTATTTTTCACATTATGCTATCAAAACCTTTTTAATTTTAATTATTAATTTTATGGGTTTATTGGTTTACCCCTGTCTTGTTAGTTGTTGAACAGTTTCTTAGGTTCATTTCTCTTATTGCTAGAAATAATTGAGTTTATCTGCTCAGACAGGGTCTGTGGGTGATAACATTTTGATGTCTTGCATGCCATTTATTTTATTTTGTCCTTCAACTGTAATACTACTTTGGCTTAGGATAAAATTATAGTTCTCTGCAGCCATTCCCTTTTCTGCAGTTGAAAACCAATCAATTAACTAAACCGCTATCTTTTTGGTCTACTGCTACTGTTCCTTCAATTTCAGTTTAACAAGTATTTGTTGAATCCCTACTATGTGCTGAGTACATTTCTATCATCTGGGGATATAAGCTCCTCTATCCTCCTAACACGCAGGCTCAGTGTGCTGGGCTCCCTCCCCACCACCCCGCTGAGCTTCCTGCACTTCCCCTCGATGACTGACCAAGGGGCTTCCTCCTCCAGGGCACCAATGCCTAAGGTGGACAACAGCATGGTGTGGTTTGATATTAAACAAAAATAAAAATAAAATAAATGCCAGCAACAAAACTCAGCTATGCTGATTCAATTCCTATTCTTATGCATTTGAATGGGGAAATGCCCAGAGAGCGAAGCAGTTAAAATAATGCTGCTTGCCCTGTGGCCATCTGGCCACCAAGGGCAGAGCTTCGGCATCTATTCCCTCTGACAATGCTCTTCCCGGGCTCTAACAGGCAAACCGCACCGACTCTCACTGCCACTTTCTGAGCAATGACATTTTGGGAGAGGAAAAACCACCTTCTTGGTAAAGTGATTCCCTGAAGAAAAAAATAGGGCTGGGGGTGGGGGGAGCATTTACTAAACCATTTGAGAGACTTTTTCAAAACACACACTCTGGGTCCTTAAGCCCAGAGAATGAGGTTTGACTTCCTGGGAATGGGAGAGGGGTAAACATAGGGGGAGCAAATACCCATGTTTGAAAAAGTGTTTCAGGAAATTATCACGTGAGGTTTATGTACGTATGACCACTCTGCCGCCTTGGAGCTGACAGTCGCTGATGTACCGAGCCCTGCTGTCTTATAGACGGAGAAGCCACGGCCCAGAGAGGAAAAGGGACTGATGTGTCTAAGGCCACACAACTAGCAACAGTGAGTCCGGCATGAGACTGAAGAACACTTGATTTCTGGACCAGTGCTTTTTATGACATTACCTATAATTTGCCTTTAATCTTTGCTTTTCTGGCAATCACCCTCATCATCATCAGCACCACCATCATTTTCACCAGACATTCCATTGGCCACTTCACATAAAATTCTCTCTCAAATTTGCAGCAATCCTACAAGGCAAGTATTACCTCCATTTCTCACTCTCTGTCCATGTTCCTAAACTTTACATACTATATCTCCTGACATTTAGAATCTGTCACCAGCAAGTGCCCCTGTGTCTTCCTATCTTGCCCCAATGGAAACTTGGCTGTCCTTTGCAAATACCACCTCATTTGCAGACTCTCGAATGGAGACCCATCTGGTCCCACTTCCATTTTCCTAATATCAGAGGACTCTAGGGTGAGGTAGCTGTCCTATTGCACTTGTAATTCAATTCTCTGCCTCCTTCAAAATCCCCAGATCCTTGGAAATTCATGTCAGATTTTACCACCTGCCACCCATACTTGTTACTGCTTTCTACTGACTTTCTTTCTTTCATTCATTAATGACTTTAGCACCTGGCTATCCACCCATATTCCTGTCACCATTCTTGGTGACTTAACAGCCTTGTCGAAGAGTGACCCATTCAATACCTTCCACTATGACTTCTGTGACCTCCTCACCTCCAACAATCTTTAATCTCTACTCCACTTCAGCCATGCTCTCATGCTTGTGTTAACTCTGTCATCGCCACTCTGTGATATCAATCCATGGATGGTCTCACCTTCATGTCTTTACAAAGATATGAAATAGACACAGAGATACTATATACACACATATGTGTGTGTGTGTGTGTGTGTGTGTGTGTGTGTATAAAATATATATTCCTCCCCTTATATCCTCACTTGCCTTCTTGTTCTGCTTAATTCCATGGTTTAACATTATAATGACCATTTTGTGAGTTCTTTCATTTTTCTTGCCCTTTGCTTTCCATGAAATTCATCTGTCAAAAGTGCATTCAAGAATAAATGTATATCTACATATTTTATAATTACACCTGAGATGCTCAAAGTTGTGGGAGAAAATACAAAGGGGCTGGCGGAGGGGTGTGTCTTAAACCCATTACTGCACACCCCAGATAGGAACCCAGCATGCCTGGAAGTTTTATACTAATACGTTCACTTTCCCACTCTGTGAAAAGATTGTTTTATACCTTCCCCACTCTCTTTAAATTTTGTATGTGGCTGTCTTAGCCTGAGTGCCCCCAGAAGCTGTGCGTGAGACCACAGACTTACCTGAAGGTAATTTACACTGATGTGGGAGGTGAGCCCAGAGACCCAGAGAGAGGGCCTGGGAAGTGAAAGTAGAAAAGAAACGCAGATGGACGACTCAGCTGGACACTTCGATGAGAAACACGATCGATCCCATGGGACCTCCTGAAGAACTTGACGTGATGTAGCTCAGATTTCTCGGCTCAGGAAATGAAATGGGTGAGCATTTATCCATAGACTTCTGTCTTCCATTGGTCACGGGTGGTCCCTTGCACTAGCCCCCTCCTCACATCTCCAGGCTATCCCTCAGCAGCTTTAGAGAAGCCCTGGGCAGACACCGTTGCAGCTAAGCAGAACTGTTTTCTTGTTTTGTTTTGTTTCTTCTTCCTTTTTCTTTTTTAATTCATTCTTTTGAGCAGAGCTGTTTTGGAGCCTATAGAGAACTGATCCCTGCAACAGCTAGTCAAGTAGGGAGTGAAGCTGAGAGGACCCTTGCACCTTCAATCTCTGTCATGGAACCTCTAAATCCAACTGAATTTTATTCAAGGCTGCAATCTCTGCCAGGACTTAACACAAGAAAAAGAGAGAAGCAAGCTCTGGTCCCCCCGCCCCAGCTGATCTCAAGGCCATATCTGATATTCATCATGTATTTCTACAACCCAGTCTCTACACCCCTCATTCTCAGCCAGCACTTAGCTGGTATAAGTTGATTGCTTTGTGAAGTGACAAAGACATTTATCCCCCAAGAAATCTGATCTTTAATGTCTTGCCCTTATCAGGTCATGGTAGTTGAACTGCCCATTCCCCACAGTTATTGGAAAAGAAAGCACTGAATGTCACTCCTGTAGATCCCCTGAGTTCAGACATAAACCTCTTGCCCTCATCAGCTAGCGAGCAGAATTCAGCCCCCCTAGCAATGGGGGCTAGTGCGGCATGGAGTATGAGGGCGTTGGCCTGGAGAGATGGTAAGAGGTCAAAAGGTAAGAGGTTAGAGGTGAAGTTTCAAAAGTTTTAATGTGAGAGAGGATACCACAGACCTTCTTCACAAACTTCACAAGAAGGGCCTGTCTTCTTTTATATATATATTTTTGCATTTAATTTTTTAAATTACACCGACATTCAGTATTATTTTATATTAGTTTCAGGTGTATCTTGAGCACCTACTCTGTGCAGGTAGTTTGGGTGACTGGTTTCCATGGCAGAGTGGCACTGTCACAGAAACGCTTCCCGTTTGCATGAGGGCAACTGAAGGCCAGAGCAAGGAACTGGATGCTGAGCCAGGGCTCAGCCCCCGGCTGACCCCCCGACTGACCCCCCCGGCTGACCCCCAGGACTGCCTTTGAAGCCCCTCTGGTCAGCTCTAAGCCTCTGCTCTGGGGAGGGGAGGCCTATGAGGTGACATGTAGGAAGACTGCTTCCCAGGCTGGGATAGCGCAGCCTAAAGAGACCCGTGCCAAATGCACACGAGCCGCGTCGTGGGGGCCGCGTCGTGGGGGGGCCGCGGCGTGGGGGCCGCGTCGGGGGGGGGCCGCGCCGTGGGGGGGCCATGTCGT
>PVJL010018693.1:0-15376 GCA_004026885.1 Lyroderma lyra | reverse complement strand
TTTTTAATTCATTTTTATTGTTAGACTTATTGGGGTGACATCTGTTAGCAAGGATTACATAGGTTTCAGGCATACAATTCTACAGTGCATTGTCAACTTGATGTATAATCAGTTCACCACCTAATGTGACTTCTCTTTCCATCACCTTATATTTAGCTTCCCCCCTCCTCTCCCACCCCCTCCCCTTTCTCCCCTCCCTTCTTCTTGTTTCTAAGGCCTTTCCAAATACTTATTTTTTACCATGATGAAGTTCCATAGGAGAGAAAGTAGCACAGAGAACATGGTCTATCAAACCTAGGACCTGACAAAAAAGACCTGAGCTGGAAATGATAGATCTTGCTATAAAATAGTTTGTTTGTTTGTTTTTTCAAACTGACACATGAGCCTCGTACACTGGGGCTTATCTCAGGACCAAACACGAGAATGCTCTGAGCAAGGAGGAAGGTGCTAACAGTAGCGGAGGGGATCATTTACATGTGAAGTCATGAGGCTTGGTCCTGATGCATGTGAATCAGAGACTGCGTCCCTGAGCAATCAAAGCATTATGGGTTGTTTGGATAGGAAGAGAATAATGCTAATGTTAGTGAGGGGGCCAGCCAAGAAGACAGAATCATGAAATACATGAGGCTTAGTCACCTAGGCTGTATCTACTTGACTATCTATAAAGAAAAAAACAATGACAAATTCATGTGCATTTAATATTTACACAACAGATTTATGTAGTGCCTACCTGAAACCAGAAACAGAACTAAATCCTGAGGTTAGGACAGTGGAGGAACAACTGATTAACAGGTAAGTAACACTGTGACTGTTCTTGGTTAAGCAACTAATATGATGTTTGCTCATAATGCACCAAATTTCTACTGTAATTACTATACTATGTATATGCTATCTTTATGATGCTAAAGGTATCCCTAAATTATACTTATTTTAATTAAATGCATTAAATGTATTTTCAACCACATTTTCATTAGTCTTTTAGAAAATATTATTCAGGGTTAATGATGAGTTTGAAGAGTTCTACTTTGTAATATTTTTTTTAATAGTAAGTTGAATGTATGAGGGCTGTTGGGAAAAACAATCCAGCCCTAAGTTCCTCTATCTTTTAATCATACATTGCTGGATACTTGGCAGACAGCCCTTGTATATTTATAAGGCTATCTAAACACAAAAAGAAGAAAGGTTTTTCTGCATATGATAATCATTGGGAGTATAATTTTTGAAAGTTGTAGGGATAAAGCTATGATAATGAGGCATATCTTTACTTTTTATGAAATCAGATTCCATTGTCTCTGATAAAAATTAGTGATTCTTTTGAAAGATGAGTTTGCATTAGGCAAATAGAAGGGTTTAAACAGAGAGGGAATGAGGGAAAATACATAGAGATATGGGGCTGGAGAAATACTCTACTCGCAGAACACTGCCTCTTTAGCTGTCTCCTAGTATAGCACAGAAAAGGTGACTTGAGAAATATAGGGCCTCTAAATTCAATTTTCAGGGCTTCTCAATTCATATTCCTCCCTACTTGTTGCTATAATGAAGACTCATATATCTCCCATCTATTCTGACCCCTGTCTCTGACTGGCAAAGAATACATACTACAGTAAACTATGGTCATCTTCACACATCAGCTTATAGGGGCTAAGAAAGAATAAGACAATGCCAGAGAAGCCTCTGACCACTCTATAAGACTGCTCTGCAGATCAAAACTGGGCATCCACAATGCTGGAAAGATCCATGAATGAGCTGGCAGCAGCTAGAGCAGCCACAGTTGCCCAGAAAACATTCTCACAGATCTCCGTTGCAAGATATGAAGATTGAATTCCCTCGTTAGGCAATATGGAAAATAATAACAGAAATAAGCAATTTTACTTTATGCAAAAGATAAAATCACTGAATATCTCAAAAGGAGTGTTTTGGTGACATGCCAATCTTAACATTTAAAAAGCTGATTGAACAATGACATTTGATAATACAAGCTATGTTTATATCTTGATTGCCCAGATTTGACCAAACACCCAGTGCTAAAATTTTGTTGGCATTAGGGGAGTATTGCTTAAGCCAACTAACATACCATGGAAGTTTTGTATTTAGTAAAGATGTAATTTGGACTAAGATTAAAGAGGACCTAATAGAGAGGTAAAGGTATTCCAAAATAGACATTCCTATATCAGTGATTTGGAACTCACAGTTTATTTTCTCACACCAAAAATACTATATGAAATGGTTGCCTTCCTAAGTGCAATGAAACAAAATCAACTCAAAATTAACTGACTACATGTAAAATTAACTCAGCTATAATAGACCTCTTGTAACAGTAAACTTCAATAGTATATTAGGTATTCCTATACCATCATCACACCTGTAATTACAGTGAAAACCGGCTATCACAAAATAATTGATGTCCAAAAACTGTCATATAAAATATGTAGTTGTATTTTGTGAGATAAATGAAATAAAGGAGGAAGATTATGTAGTTAGGTAGGCATGAACTTCAGGGATCCAACTTTGTAGTCTACTACTGTGTTTAAATACGTAGGGGGAATGGAATGTTTCTAGATGCTGTGGCTGATTATGGCTGCTAAGACAACAGCACTGATTGCACATAGCCTCTGGTTAGTTAACACCCCTTCTCTTGACCAGATGTGGTGTAGAAATCAGACATGGGGAATAATGGGAAATGAAGACACCCACTCTCAGACGTCCTTCCTTTTCAAGTTGGGGCTGCTACTGTTTCCTCACAAAATATTCTCTCTTGTAATCTTCCCACTGCCCTCTATTCCTGAACCAATTATAGTAAAATATTCAGCTGATTATCAAAGTTAATTGTTGCTCATCACACCTTGGCAGAAATATGACTAATTAATGGAAGTAGAAATAATTTTGAGTAAAAAAATAAAGGGAATTAAATCACAAGGATTGTCTGTAAGCGTGCAGTGATAGCAAAAATCTGATGGAGAAATTACATACAATAACATATAAAATGAATACCTGCACAAGTTGCTGTCTTAAAAAGAGGTATTACTTTAATACAGTCATCAATTTTGCAATTCTTTATTCATTTCTTTGACAATTTATATACCATGAGTAGATCATCATGACTCCCTAAAGAGAAAAATGGAGGCCAGTAAAGTAGGCAAATTTTTAAAAATGTTAACACTGTCCAATGAGTTTATTGACTTTAGATGTTAAGATAGACACGAAGTCAAAAAAGGTATTAACAATATATTATTTGTTCTATGACTCTGGTCTTAATAGAATCTGTGAAATATGTCACAGTCCACTAACACAGTTTAAAAGCAAATAATAACTATGCATTTTATGTCATTGAAGAAAATGGTAATCATAAGTAATGGAGGATATAATTTTATTCAACAAAAGACACCTCAAAATAAGTTCCCCTTCTGGAAATCACAGCACAGCCATATGAACTCTGGTCAAATACACACTTATCACTTTATATTGGAATATGTTTAAATTTATACAAACATAAAAATATTTATTTATATAATAATTTAGGGACTGGGAGGGGTTATTCTACTCTTGCAAGAAGGGGACTCTTGAAGGAATGACAATAGAAAGAATGGCAATGCCTACATGTATTATTCCCTGAGGGTCTTTCCTAAAAGGACTCCCAGTGACCCCTTCCTCCTGGTATCCATGCTATTGCTTCATCCCCTCCCCTTTAATCTGGGCTGCACCCACTAACAATTCCTTCTAACAAACAGATGAAGGCAGAAATGAACAGTGTCCATGCCGAGATTAGATTGCTAAAAGACCGGCTTCCACCACACTCACTCCGGCTTGCGGCTCTCCCACCGGAAGATGCGCGCTTACACCTAGTGACAGACATTCAGGAGAGGCCACATGGTGAGGCACTGACATGAACATTCAAACCCAGAGAGAACTTAAGGTTCCCGACACCCACGTGTGTGAGCTTGGAAATAACCTCACGAGTCCTGCCCACAGCCACGTGAGTGTGTTTGGGAGCAGATGCGACCTTAGTGGAGACTTTTGGGGTGGTGACAGCCTTGCTCAAGTTCCCTTGGTGGCAGCTTTGTGAAAGATCCGGAGCCGAAGGGCCCAGTTAACATGTACTTGGAATTTCTGCTCCTCAGAAACTGTGATGTAGTAAATCTTTGTTGTTTTAAGCCACTAAGTTTTGGAGGAATTTGTTATGCAGCAACAGATAACTAAATATTCATATATAGAGTCCAGCAGAAGTAATGCCTGGGCTTGAGTTATGAGTTTATTACAAAATCCATAATGTACATGCTTATGGTTACACAAATAACACCCCCTTTTAAAGAGCTGGTACTCTATACCAAATATTTTATTACAAAATCATAAGCATGTATGGTTATGATTCTGTAATGAAATCATAATTCAGGTCCTGGCCTTACTTCCGCCAGATCCTGTATAATGATAAATATAATTCTTTTCAACAAAGATCCCTTAAAAAAGGTTTAGTGTCTGGAAATAGCAGAGGAACTTTTTATTGAGTAACTGAAACACACAACATGAATTATAAATTGATTAAAATTCATTTTTAATAAAAACATTAAATTGTGGAGAGTGATCAAAGCAGGCAGACACTGGCAGATATTTGGAGGAGAAAAAAAGGAACATTGAAATAAGGGTGAGGTTAAGTGTTTACATAGGACATTCCCTGAGAGCCCTACAGATAACAGGAAGAGATGCACTCAGAGGTAAGCACCGATCTCATTAAAATTAAATGACAGAGGATGGAGATTAAGGCTATTTTTTTTAAATTCATTTTTATTGTTAGACTTATTGGGGTGACATCTGTTAGCAAGGATTACATAGGTTTCAGGCATACAATTCTACAGTGCATTGTCAACTTGATGTATAATAAGTTCACCACCTAATGTGACTTCTCTTTCCATCACCTTATATTTAGCTTCCCCCCCTCCTCTCCCACCCCCTCCCCTTTTGTAAATCAAGGGAGGAAACTAGATAGAAAGGAGTCACAAAGCAGTGAGTCCCCAGATATTTATATAAACTCAAATTCTTGGCTGATCCACGAATAGCATGTGTATGGGACAGAGGACTAAAATGTGAGCCCAGATATTAGCTGACGTGTATAGCAAGGAACACAGATAGAGTTCAGTGTTTGATTCCTACTAACTCAGAGGGTTTTGGTTAACAACTTGGCCTTTGCACTGAAACCACAGTGACTTCATGTTTTCTGAGTAAATACTGTGTGACAGGAGAATGAATTCACTCTAGGATGAGGGGAAAATGAGACACCTCTGCAGTGAGCAAATTTTAAACCAATAATCCTCTAAGTCAGATAATCTTTTTAAGGTAATCAAGTATTCGATGGAAAAAAAATCACTCTTCAGGGGTTTCTGGAGAAATAATAGACACCAGATTTTCTAAAAGATATCACTGAAAATTCTTAGTATGCAATAACAAAAATTACTAAATTACTACTCAGTTAGTAATTGAATAATTACTAAAAACAGAGACACAGAAAAGTCTGACCCAAATTATGAGTACTATCAGTTAGGACAAAATGGACCCAAGATGATTCAGCCATTGGAATCAGCAGTAAAGAACTATTAAAGAAGCATTCAGAAATGTGCTTAATGACATAAAAGTAAATTAATGAACAGGTGAAGAAAATCAGACTCTCAAAAAAATAAATTTCTAGATTACAGTAGTAAATATGTGAAATTACAGATAAAATTAGTGATAAACTAGTATTATTTAACAGCAGATTAGATATGGAATAAAAGGTGATTAATGATATTGAAGACAGATAAACACAAAGTTCTCGTTCTGAAAAAGTGGGGGGCAAAAAAGGACTGAAAATTTAAATAACCTCAGGTATTTTACTTGCGGGAAAATATTAAGCAGTCTGATGTACATGGAACTGGAAAAACAAAATATGAGAAGAGCTACAAGGAACAAAATAAATGTTTAAAATAGTAATGACCAAAATATGCCAAGTAGTGTAAAAAATATAACTTACTGACTTTAAAAACTTGTGAAACCCCAAGAAGGTTAGTACAAAGAAAACTGTACTTACATACATCAAATTGATTTAAAAATTAAAAAAATACTTAAAAATACCAAGAGGAAAAGAGCCATCAACTATTAACTAAGAATTCTATATTTTGGAACATATTCTGGAGTAAAAAATACAAGCATTTTTCTGATAAATTTTTCAAGTCTAATAAAGTTGTAATCAAGACACTCTTGTAAATACTTAAGATTAAATATATAATAAATTAATAGTAAGTCTAGAAACAGACCAATACATTTATGGCAAATTCACTTTTTGCAATCTTGCCAAGGTAAGTTATTGAGGAAATAATAGTCTTCTTAACAAACACTTCTAGAACATTTGGGCATCTACACATAAAGAGTGAAGAAACAACTCTTAGTACCATATAGAAAAATTAAATTGAAATGAATTAGAAAACTAGACATATTAAAACTATGCATTTCCAGGAAAAAAGCAGATTTTTAAAAATCTTATTTTAGGCAAAAATATTAGTTGGATGCAAGGCAATATTTAAAATACAATATTACAAAACTGAAAAGACGGGCCAGACCGTGGAAGACAATATTTGGGATATACATATATATTAAGTGACTTCTATATAACTCAATAATAAGACAACTTAAAAAATGCACATTAGGTGGTGAACTGATTATACATCAAGTTGACAATGCACTGTAGAATTGTATGCCTGAAACCTATGTAATCCTTGCTAACATATGTCACCCCAATAAGTATAACAATAAAAATGAATTTTTAAAAAATGCAAAAGATTTGAAAAGAAACTTCATCAGAATTATAGAGATGTCCAATAAGAACGAAAGAAACAAAACAAACATTCCTGCACAACATTAGTACATCAGGGAAATGCAAGTTTAAAAGACAATGAGAGAAGATACTGCTAGAGCAGCTAACTTTTTTAAAAAATGGACAATGCGAGATTTAAAAACATAAGCAAAACAAATGGGCAGACAATTGTAAACATTTGATGGAAATGCACATTGATGTCACTGCCTTGGAAATAATTTGTCAGCTCCCCATAAAATTAAATACTCATTCCCACAAGTTATATTATATTATAGCAATCCTTTCCTTCCCCGAAGGAAATAAAAACACATTTCCACACAAACACCTGTATGTGTATTTTTATAGTAACTTTATAATAACTCAGAACAAGAAGCAACTCACAAGTCTATAATATACATAAGGTTAGACATAAATAATGAAAAGAGATCTATCTTGTCAGTGATTTAGAGTGGATAGGATATACTGCATAAGAGCAAGAGAAAACCTTTTGTCAATAGAAATGCTCTGTGTCTTAATTGGTATGGTGGTTACATGACAGAAATCATTTGCTATAATTCATTGAACTATATTTTTAAATGAGTGAATTTTACCTTATGTCAATTAAAATTCAATAAGTCCAATTTTGTGCACCTGAAACTAATATAAAATAATATTGAATGTCAGCTATAATTGAAAATTTTTTAAAAAGGAGGAAATAGGTGAAGAGGAATAAGAGGTTCAAATTTCAGGTACAAAACGGTAAGTTATGGGGATGCAATGTACAGCACAGGGAATACAGTTAATAATATTGTGATAACATGATATAGTGTCAGATGGTTGCTGGATTTAGCATGGTGATCACTTCTTTAGGGATATAAATGTTGAGTAACTATGGTGTACACCTGAAACTAATATAATATTGTATGTTAGCTATATTTAATAAAAAATCTTCAAAAAAACAAGTCCAATTTTAAAAATGGGGACCCTCTAACTCATCAAAATGAACATTTGATTGAAAAACTTATTTAACTTAGAGAAAATAGTTAAGGATTTACTTTCCTTTATATGACTGGATGGTCACTTACAGAAATTAACACTCCTACTAAGCTCCATGTAAGCAAGGACCAGTAAGCAGGCGTTGCAAGAGGTCAGATTTTATCTCTATATGAGGTCCCACCAAAACCAAAATAGCTTATTCTATGAGTTGGTGAGCACTTTATCACTCAACTAAATGAAGGAGAAGCTGCAAGTTCACATATTTGAGGTGACGCAGAAGGTTTCATTACACTGGTTGGATTTTGTTAAAGGTTCATTCTAATTCTAGGGGTCACTGGCTTTAATGTGTAAGTCTAAAAGGCAGGAATAAAACACATAGAAGATGGCATTTACATTTTTATCAGGAAAAACAAAAATAACTATCTCCATCTTATATTTTGTAGATTCTATAAATTTTGATGCCATATCAATTTAGAAGTTATTCTTTGTAACACAAAATGAATAAATCAGATCAATAAATTATTGAATGCCAATTTAGTATTATTTTGAATTAGAATTTATATGTTAGTTCTATAAAACATGTTCATGTCCCACCTCCTTTCTTTCTCTAATAACATACAATGACCTGTAAACGAATCTACAGAGAGTGACAAAGCATGTATATACATTTTAAAACAGAAAAAACTATTAAAATTGTAATAATCAATACATAGCAATAACGAAAGATGAATACAAGTCATGTTTGACTTCTGCAATTACAAGAGGTGCTCAGAGGGGTTACTTTCAGCATCCAGACACTTCTGATTATGGTGAACTACTGCTTAAGCAATGTTGACTAAAGCGTGTACTTATATCGTTTCACATGCTTCTGCCATTTTCTTTGGTGTCTTGTCTTTAGCATGGTGATGCTAACATTCATTTGATTAACATTGTTTTTTGAGTGAATGTCATTCTACACATTGCTACCATAATTCAATTCAACTTTGAAAAGTCATACACAGATAACATCTCTTAAAAATGTGTCCACATGTCTTTGGCACCCCTGGTATATTTCCACATAATGCATTGAATTATTTACAGATGTTGTTAAGATTATTGATTATACCTTATCTGAAATGTGGTCATTAACATTATTCAACAATAGATTAATTCATGTATTTAAGAAATAATTAAATATTTTAGTTGTGTATATTCTGTTGCCTCTTAAATTTTGAAAATGGAATCATTATTCCACACACTGTATTTTTTCCAAAATTACGATTTAAAAATTTACCATCATTGGTAAGGAATTTTTCTCTTCAGATTAAGGAAACAATAGGAACTGGTGATTTGCTTAGGAAATATAAACAGTTTCTTTATTAGCGAACATCTAATGCATGACAGTGATTAGAAAAATAGAAGTACAAAACTGAATAGAAAATCTGTCCGATAAACAGTTTTCTGTAAAAAATTTCACAATGTCTAAAAGGAAACAAGTTGATAATGAAAGTATACAGAAATAGTTTTTTTACTGAAAACACATGAAAAAACATATTCAGAGATCAAATGAGAAAAGCATGCTATTCTAATTTCTATCAACACTTTAATGTTTAAAACCTTAAAGTCTGTTACAATTTCTTTAATGGGACTATATCAAACTAAAAAGCTTCTGCACAGCAAAAGAAACCATCAACAAGGCAAAGACAGCCAACTGAATGGGAGAAAATATTTGCCAATAACGCATCAGATAAGGGCCTAATATCTAAAATACATAAAGAACTAATAAGACTTAACAACAAAAAAACAAACAACCCAATTGAAAAGTAAGCAGAAGAACTAAACAGACAGTTCTCCCACGAAGAAATACAAATGGCCAGCAGACATATGAAAAAATGCTCATCCTCATTAGCTATCAGGGAAATGCAAATCAAAACCACAATGAGATACCACCTCACACCTGTGAGAATGGCTGTTATCAACAAGAGAAGGAATAACAAGTGCTGGAGAGGATGTGGAGAAAAAGGAACTCTGGTACACTGCTGGTGGCAGTGCAAACTGGTACAACCACTGTGGAAGGCAGTGTGGAGGTTCCTCAGAAAATTGGGAATGGAGCTACCATTTGACCCAGGAATCCCCCTTCTGGGGATCTACCCAAAGAACATGAAAACCTTTGTCCGTAAAGACTTATGTACCTCAATGTTCATTGCAGCGCTGTTCACAGTGGCCAAAACATGGAAACAACCAAAGGTCCCTGCGACAGATGACTGGATAAAGAAGCTGTGGTACATATACACAATGGATGGACCTGGAGATCATCATGCTTAGTGAAATAAGCCAGACAGAAAAAACAAAGAACTGTATGACTTCACTCGTATGCGGAATATAAAACTGAAAGCAAAGAAAAAAAGAAATGAACAAATAAATAACCAATGGAAACAATCAATAGTTTAATGTTTATTTGGGGATGAGTGGGTTAGGGAGGGGAGAAAGGGGAGGGGTGGGAGAGGAGGGGGGAAGCTAAATATAAGGTGATGGAAAGAGAAGTCACATTAAGTGGTGAACTTATTATACATCAAGTTGACAATTCACTGTAGAATTTATGCCTGAAACCTATGTAATCCTTGCTAACAGATGTCACCCCAATGAGTCTATCAATAAAAATGAATTAAAATATATAAATAAATAATAAATAAATAAATTTATTAATTAAAAATAAAAATAAAGTTTTCCTTTAATCATCAGAAAGAGACCTTAAACAATGAAAATTTTGCTTCAAAATTTTCACTAAACATGCCTGTTTTGCTATTTGAGATTATTTTCCAAGTGCAGTCCTAACCATTAATTTATTATACTTCAAAGCATGTTAAACAAAGTTAGTAAGCCAAAGGGAGGAAATGGTACTGTGATACTTGTGTTCCTGAAACTAAATTTTAAATGCTTACATAGACTATTTGAAAGGGAAACAAATATAATTTTGATTTTTTTCATGTGTACACTATTTAATGCACTTATATATATATTTTTTTCACTTTATGGATTTTAAAGAAACCCATTAACTCAAAATTTGGCATTTCAACTAAGCTATTTTTAGATATTTAGATCATATTAATTTAAAGTATTTTGGAGCAATGTATATACTTCAAATTTATTTTCTTCAAGTTTGATGTCAATCTCAAGCAGAATATAAGAGACAGAATTATTTTTGCAAATCTTAATTTATCACCTTAAATTCATATATGTCTTAAATAAAACATGATTATCATATTTATGTTTCTTGTAAAACTCCCCCAGATATGATTTTTCTCCTCTTTCCATCTCAACTGAGTTAACCACCACCATGGTTTTAGATGGATGGTTCAATATCGTTGTTCTTTAGATGTATATTCATGAGCCATAAATAATTTAAAATTCTTACAACAACACATCCCTATAACTCTAGAAATAATATTATATCCCATCTTCTCTTTTTTAGGAAATGAAAAATCAATAAAAATTGAAATATTTTGTCTCAAAGTTTCTAAAGTTCAAAATAATTTCCAGATGCATGTGGATGTCAAGAAATCTATATGTACTTTTTTCAGGCCTCAGGACTTGATTCCTAAATACATTTTTGAGGTAAAGATAAATGCTTTTTTCCCCTAAATATGCAGAACACCATTTATTTCAGTGGTGATATCCTATCAGAACATTAGAAAGCAGAATTTCTTCTTGCTACAATTTTAATCACTTAATTTAAAAATGAACAGGCCACGTTTCCATCTAATCATTTATGCTCTTTTCTTTTTCCCCTTAGAATCTAAGGTTCCCCCTGCACTTTTGTACATATGGTATTGCCCTGCATAGTGTAGTTTATGCCTTTAAGCAATTTCCACTACAGGTGTTTACTAAGAAAGGAAAGAAGATTTTGCTGCATCCAAAGACTTAGGTAAAGTGGCAGGAATGAAATCTCCGAACATTTACCCTTCTACCTAAAACAGCAGCTACCCAAGTGCACTCAAAAACATAGACAACCTAAAGATCTGTATATCTATTCATTAAACTGAATTTATTGTTAAAAAGCTTTCCATAAAGAAAATCACAGGTGCGTATAGTTTTAATGGTAAATTCTACAAATATTAGGGAAGTAGTAACGCTATTTCTATGTAAACTCTTCCAGGTAACTGAAGAGGAGGGAATATTTTCTAATTCATTCAAAGATACTGGAATTAACCTACAGATTATAATAAAACTATAAATACTTTCACAAACACAGATGCAAGAAAATTAAACAAAATATTAGCAAATGAAACCCAAAAGTATATATAATACCTCATGGCACTATGGGATTTATCCCAGAAATGCAAGTTTGTTTTAATATTTGAAAGTTACTCGACCTAACTCAAAACATAAAAATTTAAAAAATAAAAGCAATAGGATACTCTCAAATGCACACACACAAAAAAATTCATTCCTCATTTTAAGACCAAAAAAAAAATCAACAAAAACAACAACAATAAATCTCTGCAAACAAGAAATACAAGAATCCTTCCTGAACCTGATAAAGAGCATTTGAAAAAAACTGGAAGCTAACCTCACAATTAATAGAATAGTGAAAATAGAATGCTTTCCCCAAAAAAGAGGAAGACAAGGAAATTCACTGTCACCATTATACTGAACATTGTTTTGGAGCTCTACACAGTTCAAATGACAAGAAACAAAGACAGAAATTGAAAAAGAAGTAAAATTGTCTTTATACATTAAGAACATGAACACATATCTGAAAATCTGATGAAATCTACCCAAAAATCTATTAGAATTAATGTAAGTTTATCCAGGTTGCAGTATAAGGTTCATACAAGAAATTGTATTCCGGAGAGAAGACAAGATGACGACTGGAGAGGAGGTTCCTAAAGCCTCTCCCAGAAAACACAATTGAACGGCCGTACAGGAGCCAAGAAAGAGGACCCTGAGTGACAAACCAGCTGTTGAGAAATCCACAAATCGCAACTAAACACCTGAAGGCTAGTGAGAAGGGGGTGAGTCGGGGAGAGGGAAGGGAGCAGAGACGGACCATGCAGGATGCGATCCCTGCTAACTATTCGGAGCTATGCAGTTTGGGGGAGGGGAGAGAGACTGGGGAGCTGGGGGCTGAAGGAGTTTGGGAGCCAGCCTCTGGAACGCTTGAGTGGTAGAAGGGCTGAGCAAGGACTCTGAACTGCAAAGATAACACCCCAGCTCTAAGCCCCCTGGAGACCTACACAGGGCTGCAGTTCCTGTTCCTAGCCCGCTGCAAAGGCGACCCTGCTGTCTCAGGCCAGGCCCACAGTTCTGGACTTATGGAGCGGGCACTTCCTCGTGCACCCCAGAGTTCTGAAAGCAGTGTGAGCCTTTAGACAGCCAAGTACTGAATCAGGGCTAGGAAGAAAGACTGATTTGATTTGCAAGCATTCACCCAAGCTAGCAAAAACAGCTTCCTCAGCAAATTGCAGAAGGCAAGCCTTTTGTTGGCCTCTCCACAGGATATATGCACATAGCCTCCAAACGCAGTAGGAGATCAGAAACAAGAAACAAACAACCCCCTCACCCCCAAAACTTGACCCCCAGAGTCATCTAGTGTCTACCCTACAACAAGACCCACAAAAGCAATAATCTGGCCTCTGAATATAAAGCCCTCATGTCAAAGAGGAAGAACCCAGCGGACAGGATGAAGTCTTTAAAAACTAAAACTCCTCAGAAAGAACATGAAATTGACCCAGAAGATAGCCTGTTACAACTGGAAGGGACTCACTTAAGTGACGGAGAATTTAAAGCAGCCATTCTAAAGGCTTTGAGAGAAATGAAAACCTATTGGCAGAACACCATAGCTGAGATAAATAATATAAAAAAAGATATAAATGACATAAAAAAGGAACTCTGTGAACAAAAAGAACAATTTAACAAAGAAATACAAAACATGAGAAAGATTGAGACAGAAACACGAGAAATAAATAATACCATAAAAGAAGTGAGAAATGAAATAAATGCCATAGGAAACAGGACAAACCAGATGGAGGAAAGAATAAGTGATATTTAAGGCCAGAACATGGAAACAGCTCAGAAAGAGGAAGAGAGGGAATATAGAACCAAAAGGATTGAAAGAACTCTGCAAAAAATATCCGACTCCGTGAGACAAAACAGCATCAGGATAATAGGAATAGAAGAGGGGGCAGAGCAATCTACAGAGAGCATACTCAAACAAATCATGGATGAGAACTTTCCAAACCTACGGAAAGATCTGGAACACCAAGTTCAAGAAGAAAAGAGGTCCCGCAGATACCTGCACACCAACAGATCTTCTCCAAGACACATGGTACTAAAGATGTCCAAAACTATTCTCAAGGCAGCCAGGGAAATAAGAACTATAACCTTTAGAGGAAAACCCATCAGGCTGGCATCAGATTTCTCAGCAGAAACTCTACAAGGCAGGAGAAAGTGGAACCCAATATTCAAAAATTTAAAGAGAGGAACTTCCAGCCAAGAATAAATTATCCTGCAAAATTATCTTTCAGATATGAAGGTGGAATAAAGACCTTCTCAGACAAACAGAAGATGAGGAAATTTGCCAGCATGAGGCCAGCACTCCAAGAAAAACTGAAGGAGGCTCTTGAACCTGAAACAAAACATCAGGAAAAATGGAACAAAGTTGGGGCAACAAGAAAGAAACAAAAACAAACAAACAAACAAAAACAAAGAAAAAAATAAGTAATGGCCACAGGAAATCCTCACATATCGATCATCACTCTAAATGTCAATGGACTGAACTCACCAATAAAAAGACAGAGAGTAGCAGACTGGATTAAAAAACAGAATGCATCCATATGCTGTCTCCAAGAAACATACCTCAGCTGTAAGGACAAACACAGACTCAGAGTGAAAGGATGGGATACAATACTCCAAGCAAATGGTAACCAGAGAAAAGCAGGAGTGGCCATCCTGATATCTGATGAAATAAACTTCAAGTTAAAAAAGATAGTAAAAGACAAAGATGGTCATAACATAATGATAAAAGGTACAATGCAACAGAAAGAAGACTTGACACTAATCAACATATATGTTCCCAACCAGGATGCACCAAAATATACAAAGAAACTACTAACAGACTTGAAAGGAGAAACTGATGAATACACAATCATAGTGGGGACTTAAACACCCCGCTAACAGCCATGGACAGATCATCCAAACAGAAAATAAATAAGGAAATAACAGCTCTAAATGACACATTACAGCAACTGGACATCATTGACATTTACAGGACACTTCATCCAGCAAAAGGAGACTACACCTTCTTTCCTAGTGCGCATGGAACATTCTCAAGAATAGACCACATGCTAGGACACAAAAGTAGCCTCAGCAAATTCAAGAAGATCGAAATCATACCAAGTCATAAAGCTTTGAAATTGGAGATCAACTGTAAAAGGAAAGCAGAAAAAACCACATATACATGGAGATTAAACAACAGCTTATTAAAAAAGTACTGGATAAAAGAACATATAAAAGATGAGATTAAAAAATATATAGAAACTAATGACAAAGAAAATACAACGTACCAGAATTATTGGGACACAG
>PVJL010018692.1:0-15344 GCA_004026885.1 Lyroderma lyra | reverse complement strand
GTGTGTGCGTGTGTGCGTGTGTGTGTGTGCCGTTTCTTGTAACATTTCAAGCGCTCTTCGGGGAGGGGGCGGGAATCCCGAAGCACCAGCCGATCTCCCAGCCCCACAAGCCTCTGAAGGCCGAGGACCCGGGGTCCAGGCCAGCAGGAAAAGGCGACCCAGTGTCCCCTCCTGGCCCTGCTACGCGCACTGGTTTCCTGTGGCTATTCTAACAAATGGCCACAGGGTTACAGGCTTCAAACAGCACAAATTTATCCTCCGACACTTCTGGAGGCCAGAGGCAGCAGGCTGTGTGCCTCCTGGAGGCCCTAGGGCCGAAGCCACACCGTTTCCAGCTTCTAGACGCACCTGCATTCTGTGACTTGTGGCCACTTCCTCCGTCTTCAAAGCCCCAGGCATCGCCTCTTCCAATGTCCCTCTTTCTGTGGGCACATCGCCCTTTTCTCACCCTGGACCTCCTGCCTCCTTCTTATGAGGATCCTCGTGATGACATCGGCCCACTCGGTGATCCAGGTGATCCCCACCGGAAGATCCTTAATGACATCTGCCAAGGCCCTTTTGCTGTGAAAGGTGACACATTCACAGGCTCTGCGGATCAGGACGCGGACATCTTTGAGAGGTGGGGGCCTTCCAAGATGGACACACACGTGACCCTGGGCAAGTCACTGCACATTGCGGACAGGGTAGGCGCCTTGAAAGGCCCTCGCCGTGAGGGGGCCCTCGGCGTCCGCAGGCTTCTCACCCAGCCCCACTATGGCACCGAAGGCCCTCTTGGCCAAGTAGGGTGTTAGGAGACGCCCAGAGGAACCTGGGGCAGTTTGGGAGCTGGAATCACCCATCAGAGGGTGAAGTGTTTCCTAGGACTTCAGATCAGCAAAGTGCTTTTCTTATGGCAATGAGCAGAAAATGAGCAAAAGCTCATTAAATATTTTAATGACTCAGTCAACCAATGAATACATAAATACATGCAAGAGCAAATGTGTGAACTTGCAGGTGTGACAGTCCTCCTTGTAGGACAAGGAGCCTGAGGCTCAGAGTGGACAGGTCCCTTGATGCAGGACTCAACCTTGGTCTGCAGAGCCTGTGCTCCGAGCACAAGGACAGTCCTGGTGGGCAATGGCCTCCTGAGCTCAGTCCCAGAGGAAGGGAAGGAAATGGAAGGTCAGGTGGCTGGTGGGCCGGGGACGGGCCAGGGGCAGGGCGGGGGCAGGCAGGGGCTCAGGGCCAGGGGCGGGGCGGGGGCGGGCAGGGGGCCAGGGCCAGGACGTGCTCACCGGAGAGCAGGTCTGAGAACGCACACGCACATGCACAGACTGGGGGTCCCTGCCGGGCCCAGGGGACACACTCAGCTCTCACTGGGCTGCCGGGAGAGGCAGATGGGCGTCACAGAGCACAACCAGCGTGCTCTCCAGGGGCTCCAGGGCAGCTGCCTTCTAGGTTGCCTGTGTCACGTTCATGTTTACCCCCGTCCTGGGCCCTTCAGAAAAGAGGAGCTCAAAACACCCGTAACCCAGGCCCCAAGTCAGGAGGTCCTGCGTTCAAGTACTGGCTCCGTCTTACTTGCTGCGTGGTCCTGGGCTTTTCTTCTTTTATAATGACTTTATTTGTTAGGGCAGTTTTAGGTTTACAGCAAAACTGAGTGGAAGGGACAGAGATTTCCCATATCCCCGCCCCCCACACCAGCCTCTCCCACCATCAGTGTCCCTCCTGCAGGGTTTGCTACAATCCAGGAACCTACCTGACACGTCATTATCACCCAGAGCCCACAGTTTGCTGGCCATTTGCATATCTTCTTTGGTGAGATATCTATCAAGGTCCTTGGCTAGGGGTGTTTTCTAACCTCTCTGAGCCTCAGTTTCTAATTCTGTAAAGTGGCCCAAATCATATCTGCTTCATTCAGGGTCCCAGCAGCAGACAGAATTTACCCTGGCTGGCCCCACGAAGGGGCGTGACTGAAGGGACAGCGCAGCAGGTTAAGGAACCCCCGAGGCTGGCACCTGCGGGAGGCTGTCACCACCTCTGGGGCTGGCGGGACAAGCAGAGGGCAGCGGGAGCTGGTGGGAGCTGCAGCTGTGGTGGGCTGTCGTCACAGAGAGACACAGCCAGCACCAGCTGCAGCACGCGGGCAGCGAGCAGAAGCCCCCCGGCCACCCTGCTCCTCTCCCTCTGAGCTCCAGCAGCTGGCTCCCAGGGGCCAGACCGAACCAAACACCAGAAGGGGGTGCAGCCCACAAGGGTGGGCACAGAACTGGGCAGAGAATGGATCTGGGGGGCAGGCAGTACCACACATGAAAAGTGACCGGCACCTCTCATTATTGGGTCATTCATTCCCTCTTGCTTTCAACCAACACCTATCGGGCACCTTCTCGGTGCCAAACACTGTCCTAACCGCCAAAGACACTTGAGGCCAGTGGTGTCCGACCTCCAGGCGTCCCTGGGCCACACTGGAAGAACTGTCTTGGGGCACACGTAAACTGCACTAACGACAGACGGTGAGCTAAAAAGGAAAAAAACGTTCGCAAAAATGTCCCCTACATTTTAAGAATGTGTGTTGGGCCACATTCAAGGCCGTCCTGGACCGCAGGATGGACGTGCCCCGTTTAGTGGAAGCAAAGACACAAGTGCCCTCTCTCAGGGCATTTCTGTCCTACTGGACAAACCAACCAACAAAGCCTCAATGCCAAGTGCAGAGCCTAATGCCAAGTCAGAGTACAGAGAGGAAAACAGAGCAGTACAGGGGCAGAGCGAGGGAAGCGGGGCTGCTGTGCGCGGTGCAGGGGACACGCTCACCTGTCTGCCCCTGCGGGCCCCGCCCCCAGACGCCCTCTCCACCGCCAGGGTGCCCAGCCTGCCGCCCAGGTGGACCCTGAGGGACCCCATCAGCACACACACCGTCTCCGGGACTCCAGTTACGAGGAAGACCTGCCACCTGCCCTGCCCCCTTTTCACAGTTTCTGGGGTGTCAGGGGGGCTTAACTTCAAACAACGACTGATGGGAGGGAAGGATGTTTTCGGGATGCATAGGAGCCTGATTATTTGCACAGCTGCGTTGCAAAACTTTAGAACCATCAGAACGCATGCACACGTGATGTGCGGTGACCGTTACCACCAGAGGACCCGGCCAGGCCGCCGGCCGGGCAGCCCCAACTCCTGGCTTCCGCCCGGCACCGCCTGTGAACCCGGCCGGACGGTCCCTGGTTGGAGCCACCCTCGCCCCAGTACGGTGTCACGGAGGAGACAGGGTGAGTCTTTCCAAAAGAAGGGTGAAAACAACCCCTTTTAGACACGCGGGGGTGCGGGAACTGGGTGCCAGATGGGTGCTGGGGTATGGGGCGCTGGCTAGTTCCACCCGGGCAGTACTACTCAAACGTCAGGGAGCTTGGGAACCACGTGGGAGCCTTGTTAAAATTCAGATTCCTAGGCCCGGTCCCCAGATTCTGTAAGGCTGGGTGGGACCCAAGAATTCCAACAAGTTCAGGCTGACGCCCCCAGAACAGGTCGGGACACTCTTTGAGAACCATAGCCCTGGGCTATTTAAATGCTGGAAGCGTTTGTTTGTTCCATCTGTCCCCTAGCCCGGGGCAGGAACTCAATCTACCGCCCTATTGTCCCTCCTGGCTCCCAGCGCCCCGCACAGGCCTGGGCCTGGGAAGGGGGCGCTCAGGGGACGTTAGAGAACCGCCAAGGGGTGGGTTACTGGCCGGAGAGCCGAGCTGGGCCTCGGGGATAACCAGGGACGCCCCCTTCCTCGGCGGGCACCGCCCACAGCCTGCGCAGTGCACCGGGGTGGGGGGGTCCGGCGAGGGCTCCGGAGCCTTCGGCTCCCCAGCACCGGCGGGCCCTGGTCGGTGGGCGTGACAGCGGCCCAGCTCGCCGCACCGCGCGGGTCCCCCGGCAGCCCCGGGGTCCGGGTGGCCGCGCCCGCGCGGGGAGCCCTGCGCCGGCCCGGGGGGGCGGGGCCTCCGCAGCCCCCTCCCCCGGCCCCGGGCTCCGGCTCTGCGCGGTGGCAGCGGCGGCAGCGGCGGCGGCGGCGGCTCGGTTACCGAGGTGAGCGGCAGCGAGGGGTCCCGGAGGCCTCTCCGGGAGAGGGGACTGGGTGGGCCGGCGGTGACACGCGCGCCCCTGCGGAAGGCGGGGACCCAGGGCGGCGCCGGTGGAGTGGCGCGCTCGTGCGTGTGTGTGTGTGTGTGTGTGTGTGCACGCGCGCATGTGCGTGTGTGTCGCGCCTAGTGCGGGGACATGGGATCGGGTAGGGGTCAGGCGGCCCCCTTGGGTGGGGTTCCACCCTCTCCCACTTGGTGTCCTCCGACCTCCTGGGCTCATCCTCTCTCCCGTTCTCTATCTCTTTCTCAACCCCCCACCCCGCCCGCACCCCTTTCCTCCTCTATCTGAGTTTCTCTGCGGTCTCTGGGGGGTGGGTCTCTGCCTGTCCCTTAAGCTGTTTGTCCAGCCGCCTGGTTTCCTGGTCTTCCTTCCCCAACACTGCCTGCTCCCCATCACAGCTCTCCCTTCCTTCCCATCGGCCCCCCAGTAGAGCAAACAGAGATGGTCAGGGAGGAAGACACTCCCTTTAAGAGTCTGTCCTGGCTTGGGGGTGGGGCCTCTGGCCTCTGGCCACCTTCATGCAGGGAGCTGGCCCTGCAGAGTGTCGCGGTGGGTTTGGGGCAGCAGACACATCAGAGGGCAGAGTCCCCAGGGCTGGAGCACATGACGGTCTGTGCCCTCAGAGCCTGGGGACACTCGTATACACTGGGCAGACCTGCTGGTCAGGGGTCTGGGCCTCTGGCAAAATCAGGTCAGGCACCAGGCCTGTTCACCGAGCAGGGCCGGCCGCTAAGATGTTTCCCAGGGGAGCCCAGGTGGTGAGAACTTGCTGGGCTGGGGGAGGTCCTTGGTCTGTGGGTCATGGGGTGTGGGCTCTGCCTGGCCTGCTAGGCCACTTCCTGCAGGTAGCTTCCGTTTCCCCATCCGTGGCTTGGGCAGCAGTGATGTGTGCAGCTGCCCTGAGGGCCACGTGGGGTGGCCATCACTGTCCAGGTGATTGGTGACGTACTTGGCGAGAGTGTGGCTATGCCCGAGTTCCCTGGGCTCCCAAAGGCCATACCCTGGGCTGTAACTGCGGGGGAAGGGGGCTCCCTCTGACCTCCTGCACCGGGCCAGCTTGAGAACCCTTCCTAGAGGGGTAAGCTAGGGGCTCTGGGAGTGGGGCTCCGTCCTTTTGAATGACAGTGCTTGAGAAAATGCCTGTTCCTGGGCTCCTGTCCCAGCCAGAAATCTGCATTTTACAGACACCTTCCCCACCCCACTGTGATGCTCATTCAGGTGTGAGCACTGCTGGGCAGGGGCACCAGGTGATGCAACAAGGTCATGCAGCTCCCTCTGGCTGGAGGACAATGGAGTGGACCCAAGAGGGGTGTATCCCAGGGGCCCCGGCTTTGTTGTGGGCCTGAGCAAGTCACGCCCCCCTGACCCCAAATCTCCATCAGTCAGAGAACGTTAGGGCCTCCCCAGGAACTTTCTTGCCAAATTGCCCGGGATTCTGAGCCCTTTGTTTAAATTGTGGGGTGGAGGGGAGTTTCTATGGTCGTCAGGCCAACCTGGGTCAGTGTGCACAGCCACCCTGGCTGTCGGGGTGGCTCTGGGCAAGTCACTTTTCTTGTCTGGGCCTCAGTTTCCGCATCCCAAAACTGGGAATCCTATTACCCACCCCTTCCGGGCAGTAGAGGCACAGTGCCCGATGCGTCATAAGGTCACCATGAATGCGGGTATTAAAGTCATGAGCGTTGAGTGGCACTGCACATGTACCTGGTTGCTTTAACTGTCTGGGGACGGGGACTGTCACCCCGGCTTAATTTCTCATCAGCAGGGGAAGCACTTGTTAGCTGACGGATTTGTTTCTAATGGATGGCTTAAGTGGCCCGGTGATGGTCAAGCAGAATTGCCTGGGCCGAGTCGGGTGCCGTTTTGGGGGACCTGGCTCGGCTGCTGGGCCAGCAGTCCTGCTCAAGGCAGGTGCCGGGAGGTGGCACCTGTGTGTCCCCGGCGACTCCCAGCGGAGTCAGGAGAGTGGAAACCTGGGAGGGACCTGGCGGGGGGAAAGCCCGGCCCCTTCTCCAGGTACCCCAAGTTGTGGGTGTTCGTGGATGTGAACACAGTCATCTTTCAGGACATCTGTGAGGAGAGCTAAGCTCTCCCGAGATGCCCACAGAGGGACAGGGAAAGTCATTCATACATTCACTCACTCATTCACACAGGCCTCAGGCTCTGCAGATGGCACAGGGGTCCCCAGTGAGGCCGGGAGAAAAGGGATGCAATCTAGACGGGGAGCTGCTGGGGAAGCTGGGGGTGTCAGTGGTCCTTGGGGGGAAACAGTAGGTCAGGATGTTTTGCTTTAGGAAGCCCAGGATGACCCCCAGGGGTACAGGTGCTGAGGAGAACCAGCCCCCCAGGTTGGAATTAGGAGCTGTGACCTAGGAACTTGGGCTCTCGTAAAGACGTGGGTTCGTGGAATGAGGGGTGGCTTCCTGGTGACAATACAACCCTGTTCTTTTAACCACATCCCTCTTTTATGTCTCAAAATCGAATCTTGGTTGGGGAGCACCTGGTGGCATGGGGGCTTCGAAGTCTGTGTGCAAGTGCAGCTCCAGGGACTTGGGGGCCCTGATTCTCAGGGAAGCAGCCTGGGGCTGGGGCTGCCCGTTTTCGAGTCCACCGCTGTGTGAGTAAACCTTGGCAGCAGCTGTGTGGCCTTGGGAACGCTCCCTAACCTCTCTGAGCGTCAGTTCTCTTGTTTGCAATGTGGGGGTCAGAATAAAGGGTTTAGGTGATTAAGAGCATGGACTCTGCAGCCAGGCTGTTTGGGTTCAAATCCTGACCCCACCTCTGCCCAGCTGTTTGACCTTGGCAAGTTACTAACCTCTGCCCGCCTCCGTTTCTCCATCTATAAAGTGGTGATCATTGCAGCATGTACCGCACAATGTTGCGAGGATTACAGGGGTTCGAGTAAGCTATTAGGACAATGTCCCCTGTTCGTGTTGTGAAGTGGGGGTACTGCAACATGGCCTCGCAGGGACAGCTGTGAGCCCACGGGCCTGCGGTAAGGCTGGCCCGGCATTGGCCCTGGCATCACCATCAGTGTTGGTATTAATGTCAGTATCCCTACTCACTCCTGGGGTCACCGGAGGACGCAGACAGGGCCACTCAGTGCCTGGCACGGGGAACCCTCTGCTGCTTCAGTGCCCATCGCCCCTCCTCTGAGGACAGCAATGAGGCCAGACATGGAGTTTGCATCACTGCTGACTGTGCACAGGCTGGGCAGGTGGGTGGGGAAGGACCGGGGCCAGGTCCCTACTGAAAAGACCATCGAGGAAAAATAATGCAGTTCATTTCGGCTCCTTGGTTCTGACTCCAAAGCCTGGAAGATAAGTCCCTACAGTGTGCCAGGCCCGGTATGCAGACCCACTGTGTGCCAGGCCCTGTGTGCAGGCCCACTGTGTGCCAGGCTCTGTGTGCAGGCCCACTGTGTGCCATACCCTGTGTGAAGATACCCCCCTCCCCTCACCAAGCACCGTCCCACTCCCCCTCCCAGGCAAGCATGTCCAGGCCCAGGAACAGATCCAGACTGAGGCTCAGAGAGGCCAGGTGGCTGCCCAGAGCGTGGTGAGGAGCCCCATGGTCCCTGGGCAGGCCGAGCGCAGCGCGCAGCACCCAGCCCCCAGCACAGGGCGGGGCAGACGTGGGGGAGGCTCCCCCACAGGCGTTTGCTGAGCTGAGCTGACCTGACCTGAGAAGTCACAGGCAGGTGGGGTTGAGCTCTGTGTCTGGGCTCCTGACCTGACCCCGCCCCCCACACAGCCACTTCCTTCTGCCTGGGCAGGAAGGGGTGCTCTGCGGGCTCCGGGGCTGCAGGCACCTTCCCGAGGGGACTGCTCTGTGAGCTGCTATGAAATATTTATCAGAAATGCGGCCGGCAGCTGGGCTTCCCTGAATGGGGGACAGCAGGGGGCGGCTCCCACCCCAGGCCTGCAACCTCGCTGAGTCTCGCTGAGTCACGGGGAGCCCTATGAGCTACCTGCCTGTACCCCCCACGGCCCTCTGCCCTTTGCCCACGTGCATGCCTCCTAATGAGTAAGCCATTGGGCTGCCCACAGGCCAGGGCATCCAGCGAGGTGAGTGCTGAGGGTTTCCAAGCTCGCCCAGTGGCCGGGGACCCCCCTACACCCACCCCTGCAGGGTGCACCTCCTTAGTCTCACGGCACCCCACAAGGTAGGTCCTCTTGCACCTCCCATGAGTGGCGTGGACACTGAGGCTCAGAGCGAGGGCACGACGGCCTGGTCTCTGCTCAGGGCCGAGCGGAGGCGGTCTGGCGCGGGTCCGCCCGCCTTCGGCCCGCACCGTGCCCAGCTGGGTTCGCGGCCCGAGCCGGGGCCTGGGCGTCCCTCCCGGTCAGCGCGCCGTGGAGCCCCGACTCCAGCTCTGTCGTTTTGCCGTCCAGGGTCACAGCAACAACAAAAACCAGTGGCAGACGGCGGCGTCCTCCTGCCGCGTGGCGTGGGAGGACGCGCAGGGGTGTCTGAGTCACTCATTCATGAAACACACCCGGGTGCGTCCCAGGCCCCGGGGACCGGCCGGGCTCACTGTTCCCGTAGGTGGTGGGAGCCCAGGGAACCAGCTGATGGATTACCCCTGCTGTGCCACGTCGGGCACATTGCTCTGCCTCTCTGAGCCTGGTCCCTAACGGGGGACTGTGGGGGGGCTCTGCTTGTTCGAGGGAGGATCACACCTGTGTCCTTGTTCTCTGTCGCATCCGGTGGTCGGACATCGGTTGGCCCTTGGAATGGGACATCGGCAGGCTTTGCCGGTGGCTCTTCCAGGAAGTGAGCTCGTGCCCCGGGGACCTTTGGTTCTTCTGGCTCCTGCTGGAAGGTGCCCACATGCCCCAGGCAGCCTTCCTGGCTGCCCCGTGCGCACCCAGACAGGGCAGACTGGTGCCTCTCCCGTGCCCTCCACCCCGGACCGTTTGCTCACTCCTGTCTTTGATCAGCACTACCGCCTCCTGCTGGAATGATCTGTCCCCAAGTCTCCTTCCCTCCAGCCTGGGGCTCCGAGGGTCACCTCTGCCTGATTCAAGTCTGGGTCCCAGGGCCGAGCTCAGGGCAGACACAGAGTGGGACCCTGGGAGTGTCTGATGAATGACAGAGAGAGTGAGTGAGTGACGACATCCAGGCTGGGCAGGGCGGGGTTAGGACCCTGCGGTAGAGACAGGCCCATGTCTCTGTGGACAGGGCCTCCATTTTCCTGACCTTCAAAGATGATGGACGGTCAGCAGGACAGTGGGAAACCAGGATTTCTGAGGCTGAGACCATTGTTGGGGTGGGGTGCAGAGCCCAAGGGGTCAGCAGAGCAGGCCTCCCAGCCTGAGCCCCTCCTCTTGGAGCTGTGTGACCACAGCGGCTCGCCTCACGTGCCTTCTGCAAACCCAGCATGGATTTGTTCGTGGGAAGGGGGCAGGCGGTAGGCTGGGGCTCACAGGGACCTCACGGGGGTGTCCTGTACCGGCTGTGTCACCGCCCAACACAGAAAAAAGGCTGGAAGGAAATGCACTAAGACGGGGTGCAGTAGCTTTCTCTGCTGGCTTGTTTCTTCTTCCAACTTTTTTGTATTTTTCAAATTTGCTGGAGGTCATTCAGTGGCTTCCGTGTGTATTGAGAGCCTTGTGCTAAACCCTGGGAGACAGCTGCCATAATGACACAGCCCCTGCTCGCTGAGATGCTCAGTCTGGTGGCAGAGGCTGCTGGGACACAGACCAATGGTGTGATGGAGCTGTCATTGAGAGAGGCGCAGAGGCGGCCCCTGGCCCACCCTGCAGGCTTGCAAAAGTGGCAGCTTGCTGGAGGGTAGGTTTGCAGGGAGGCAGGTGTGTTGTGTGGCTGGAGGCCTGGAGGAAGGGAAGGGAGGGATGGCAACAGATCATGCAAGGAGGGGGGCAGGACCAGATCCTGAGTGATGGGCGGGGCTTCCAATAGAATCACAAGAGCTTCAGCGTGTGGGTGGGGACAGGCACTTTGCACTAAGGAGCCCATGAGCTCCTTACTCCAACCCTATGGGACAGACACTGCTGTGTCTCCATTTTACAGAATGGGGACATTGAGGCCAAGCCATAATGAGTGACAGAGCTGCACTTCAAATCCAGGCCTGTTTGTCCCCAGAGCCCAACTGGCAATGGCTGGCCTGCCCTACAGCCAGTGCTTGTCACTGAGCCTCCCAGATTCTGTCTTGTCATTTGTAGAGTGGGGATTAGAAGGTGACATCATAGACCAAATGAGCACCGTTCCTAGAACTAACTCCATAGCTCGCCACCTTGACTGGCTCTGCTGTCTGTGGTTGGAGCACTGCCTGGTGTGGCTCATCAGGGTGACAAGACAGAGAAGCACCAGAGGTGCCTTGGGGACGGGCTCTAAGCAGGACAATGCACAGAAATGGGAGATGCATCTCATTTCACAAGACCAACCCGAAGGAGCTCCAAGCGGCAGCCCAAAGGAGGTCACTGCAGACACAGCCCAGGTGCCGGCAGGAGGGCACGTGGGCGGCGGCCCCAGGGTGGTGGAGACGGAGTGGGGCAGATCTGAGAGGGACTGGGGGTGCCCTGGGCCCCCAGTGCTGAGGTCTTAGAGGCACGCGGGGAGCACTGAGTCACAGAGGGACTGGGCCAGCGCAAGTGAGGTGTCCTCTGCTTTAACCAAAGGCGAGAAGAACCAGCCCAACGAAGAGGCCTCCGTGCTGCCCGTGAAGGTCGGCGGCCATCACCGTGGTCTGGGTTCTAATGGGCACTGTAGGCAGTAGGTGGGTGAGGGGGAGGGCCCAACCAAGCCCCAACCAGGGCCCCGTCCTTCTTCCCTGGCTCCACCAGGAGAGGATGACAGTCCCTGGCCCCTTGTGGGTTTTCAGCTATGCTGGCAAGGTAGGCAGAGAAGAGGGGTGCTGGGCATCCTGGATGCAGCCTCCTATACTGGGCTCTAGACCCCACTGTGTGCCCACTGTGTGCCTCTGTCCCCCACTGGTAAAATGAGGGTGTCCCCCTGTCTCTCCACATGTTATCGGACTCCCAGAGTGCTTGTCAAGACCAAATGCACCCTGAGGCTGGCACGGGATGGAAGACTTGGCCACGGCTGGGTTCATAGCCAGCACTTAACTCAGGGCCTGGCACGTGTTAGATTCTCCAGAAATAATGAATGAATGAAAGGGGCAGAAAGTGCCAGCGGCCTTTGGCACATTGCCCTTGTCCTCACAGCCCCTGTGTCCTCAGTGAAGGGGGTACAGGCAGCGTGCCCCACCTGGGAGTCTTGTGGGGATAGGCCCGGTGTGTGGGGAGGGTGCTCACTGCAGCGGGTGGCCGGAGCAGGACTGTCCTCCAAACGTAATGGAATGTGGGGTGGGGCGGGGCTCATGGAGAAGGCTTTGGTGGGTGAGGTCACCCTAAATAGGGCTTTGCAGGATGAATAGGAGTTGGCCAACCAGCCCAGGCTTAAGGGAAGGTTATCCCAGATGGACTGAAGGGCAAACATGTGCAAATGACCTGGGCTTGGCCTCCAAGGCCAAGGACATTGACCTCCACTTTAAATTGGTTCAGTAGGCCTCCTGGCTCCCCTTCCTCTCCTCCCAGACACCCCAGGAGCTGATAGCCTGGGCTCCCTGCAAGCGTGCTCACTCTTGTTTCATCTCCGCAGCGAAGGCCTAGAGACCCCTTCCTGTCACCTGCCCCTGGAGTCTGGGGAAACTCCTGTGGGCTGAGCCGGTGGGGGAGGGGCAGTTTGGAGCTGCCACAAGGCCACCTGGCAGCTTCGGGTCCCCTGGCAGTGCTGTCTCCCCTCCATCACCCATCCTGTCTGCCACTCACTCTGGGAACCACAGAAGAAGGGCCCAGACCTCGGTTACTCAAAACTAGAAACTGCCACACAGATGTGAAGGGGAAGCCCCCCAGAGCCGGGCCGTCCCCCCACACCCAGCACCCCAGAGCAGGGCTCCTGAGAGAGCCGGCGCCGGGACTCTGTGTCCACCTGGGCGTTGCGCTGTGGATCTGCCCAGGCCCTGTCCCCTGGGTGACTCGTGGACCCATAGGGATTCCTCCCCGTCCCGCGCCTGAGTGTGGCTAAGGAGCCATCCATCTGCACCCCAGGACCCCCACCCACTGTTACAGTGAGAGCAGATGAACCGGGGTGACCTTCTTCAGTAACAGCCATCTGTGCCACGAGTGAAAGGTGAGGACAGCACAGGGACATTACAGCGGACTCCCATGCTGTCCCCTGGGGTGGCCCTGTGGGCAAGGACTCCTGTCTCACAGGTGGAGAGACTGAGGCTCAGAGGACGCAGCAAACAGCAGCGGGGAGAAGGGCTGGGGTGACTTCATCCGTGCTCCTGGGGCCCCGGAGGGCCTGGATCTGAGCCAGCCAGGCTGACCAGCCTGCAGACAAGGGGTTCCCAAATTTAGGTGAGTGCCGGAGGGCAGGCTGAGGGGGCCTCCTGTGACCCCCACCCCAGTGCTCACAGAGCCCAAGCTATAGGCCTGGACTTATCTTAGCATCCCAGAGGACTGGGGGTTCCCAAAAGCCCCCACCTTCCATTTCACGTCCATGGTCATTTCTGCCATTGCCACAGCCTCATGAGGGCACATTCTCCCTGTGACACTCCCAAGTTCTCGGGCCTGGTGCTGATGGAGCCAGATGGGACACTCAAGCTAGGCAGAGTGTGGGTGCTGGCGAGGCCTGGGGCGTGGGGGGTGGAGTCAGGGAGCAGAGTTAGGAGTCGGGAGGTCTGGACCCCAGGTGGCAGTGGTCTTCCAAACCTTCCCCTCCAAACCCTGACATGTCCCCCAGGCCCACCCGCATGGCTCCCACCCTCCTCCCAGCCTCAGGCCCCCGCCCTCACACCCTTTACACCCCGGGGGACCAGTCCCCCTGATGCCCGACACCACACCCGCACCTCCCTCCCAAATGTTCTCTCTGGGCTTCATTCCACGTCCAGCTCATGGGGATCCTCGGGAGGGCACTGGGCCTGTCCCAGAGGGCTATCCCACCTGTCTGGGCACCAGCCCTGTCTTCCCCTCCCCCGCAGGGGGCAGGTCTGGGGACCAGAGGCGCCCTGGGGCAGAGTGCTGGAGCAGAGGGGCACCAAGAGGCCCGAGGGTCACCTCTTGTCTTTGCCCTGCCTGCCTGCGCAGCCTGCGCTGTCCCCTCCCAGTGGACTGTTGTGGCATTACACCTGGATGGTGCCTGCAGTTGGCTGAGCGTGCGGGGTCCCCGTAGGTCTCCCCTGCTGGTGCCCTCGTAGGCGCCCTGGTCGGGCGTCTCCCTGTCCTGCTCCGTGCTCCACCCCAGCCCTGCTGGGCCAAGCCATCCCTCTGGACCTGTTCGAAATGTCACTGCCGCTGGTGGCCCTTCAGAACCTCCCCGGGGCAGTCCATGTCCTTCTCGTGAGTCCTGGAATCTTCCCCTGTCCCTGCCCGGCCTGACTCTCCGTGGCAGCCTCTGGGGCCAGGCTGTGCCATGCAGTAGGTGCTGACAATGACTAAATTACTAATGATGGCAGCGGCAGGAGTGACAGTGTGAGGTGTGTGGCCCCTGGGTCAGAGCTGGGCTCAGACCTCAGCCTTGCCCGGCAACCAGGGAAGGTCAGTTCCCTCCTCTGGGCCTCATCAGTGGGAACTCTGACTGGTGGGGCTGCCCCCAGAGGGAGGGTGGTGGGATGCCCAGCACGCAGTAGGACCTTAGCATTGCCCAGCACCCAGTAGGACCTTGGCATTTGCTGCTTTTCCCCATTCACTAGGAGGGCCTGCCATGTGTGGCTTCGGTCTTCCCGTCTACACAACGGGCAGCTGAGCTAGATGAACTCCAGGGGCCTTGGGGCCTGGCTTCCTGTGGTGACAGTGGGCTGGGTAGGGCCTGGAAACCAGGTCACCCGGCGTCCTTCCTCCGGAGGCCCCAGCTCCTACTTCCTCTGGCTTTTAGGGGATTGAAACGGTCAGCGGGGCCAGGTGACTTTTGCTACATGCCGTTTCTTAGCCTCTCGTGTCCACTCTCAATCCTGAGCCAAGGTCATGGACAAGGAAAGCGCAAGAACCCTGGCACAGGTGTGTGAGGCAGGGAATGTGAAGGGGAGCTGGAGGGCTCAGGGTCCCCCAGCACCCCTTCCCTCCAGACTCCTCTGGGAGACAGTTCCTCCCAGTGCAGACAACTTCGGAGGTTCCCAGATCCTGAAAAACTCCAGGGGCTCGGAGCCCCCGGCTTGGCAGGCTCTGATCTAGGATCAGGGGACAGTGTGTCTCCTGGCCAAGCTCTTGAATGCGACCCCTCCCACGGGGCTGCTGAGCAAAGCCAGGTGTGATCACTGCGACCCAGACGGGAGGGGGCTGCGGTGCCTCCCAGACGTGCCCAGACGACTGCAGGACGGAGACTGCGGGACACCGTGGGGGACGGGGACATCAATGCGGAGACTGCAGACGCTCCCCTCTCCCAGGTCCCATCCCCTCTCTCCCCTCGGAAGATGCCCAGTGAGCCGGTACCACACTGGTCAGTGTGAGAACGTCTAAACCCATAGAGATTTCTTATAAAAATGTATTGGAAGTCTCAACACACTGAGACAAACACTTCCAAGAAAGGCAGGTGGCAGCTCTTACGTCTGTGGAATTAAGGAGGGAGCTAAGGAAGACAACGTGGGAGAAGGCAAGGCGGGTCAGTTACGGAGACCATGTGGTCTCCTGAGGGAGGTCACCTGTTAGCTCAGGGGTGTCCAGGCTTTTGGCGTCCCTGGGCCACACTGGAGAAAGAACTGTCTGGGGCCACACAGAAAATACACTCACACTAACGATAACTGATGAGCTAAAAAAAGTCTGTGCATACTTTTCGTTACGTTTTGAGAGTTTAGGAATGTGTGTGGGGCCGTGCGCGGCCCTCGGGCCGAGGCGTGGACGGGCTCGCTCTAGAAGGAAGGGTCTGCAAAGAGGCGTTGCAAGCGGCCCTCACCTGGAAGCGCGGAAACAGCGGGCAGAGAGAGGCCTTTTTCCCTAAGGAGAGCGGTCACAGGCCTGGGGCGCGGCTGCCTGCCCGGACCTGCCCAGTTAGGAACTTACGATGAGAGCACCCCGTGAGGTCACCTTCCCAAGAACCCCGTGTCCATCCTCAGCGTCTTGTTCTGGTCTTGTTTTCCTTCGTGTCTTTGATGATGTTGAGCACATTCATTCTGCAGTCCCCTTCCAGTGGTTTCTTGGCTGAAGCGCTTGGGGATGTCATCCTGGCCTTGGCAGCATTCGCTCGCTCTCCCGCGTGGTGGCCTGTGTCATTGGGTGATG
>PVJL010018691.1:0-15379 GCA_004026885.1 Lyroderma lyra | reverse complement strand
GAGGGCCATTCCCGGTACAGAGTGGGGAGTGGACTGGAGGGCCCCCGGGTGGCCGCGGGGAGACCTGTGCAGGCTTGTGAGGTGAAGCAGGTGACAGACGACCTTGAACGAGGACGGAGGCGATGGAGATGAATGGACGGATCGGAGGGACATTTAGGGGACAGATCTGGCAAGACCTGGGGACGTGGGCACGTGTGTGTGTGTGTACGGGGATCAGGGAGAAGGGGGTGCAAAGAGTTGGGGAGGAGGTCATGGGTTTGCTTTCGGATATTTCTTATGCGTAAAGGTCTGGCTGTCCGGTAGGTGTCTGGAGATGGGCACTCCATGATGCTTCTTGAACAAATGAATGAGTGAAGATATGAAAGAATGAATGAATGAATGAATGGCAGTTTGAGGTTTTCTTCAGGGACAGGCTGTGGGCGGTCTGCAGTAGACAAGAGTTACACGCACTGGTACCCCATTTCCTTTTTGAGGTGCTACGGCGTAAGCCTGGCGTCTCTGACGATCCTGTCGCCTACAGGACAGAATCGGGGCTCTTGCGAGCAGAATGCTCAGGCCCTGGTTCTTGCCTAACGCGTGAATTACTCCCCACCTCTGTGCTCTGATGATCCTCGGCTGCGTGCCATTTGCCATGTGGACGCGCCCTCGCGTGCCCCATGCCTGGGCCCAGGCTGCCCCCGCTGCCAGAACACCGCCACGCTCACGGAAGTCAGCCGGACGACGCGCCCCTGAGTCCCGGTGCAAGCGCCGCCTCTTCTCCGCCTCCTGCCCGAGCCCCACTTCCCTGGGGGCGCTCCTCGTTCTTTGTCCGCAGGTTCACGGAGCCCATTGCCGTCGTGGCATGGGCCGCTTGCAGGCAGAGATTGTTCCTTTTTGTCTTTTCATTTCAAGATGGCAGGAACTGGCTGGTCGGGGCGACTGGGTCCCCGCCCGTGCACCGGCTGTGCGCGCCCGAGGGGCGGCCTTCCTGCACACACCGCTTCCTCCCGTCCTCGCGTGGCCATTGCCCGCTCACCCTGCAAACCTCAGCCGGGTGCCCTCCGTCTGGAAGCCTCTCTTGACCGTGTCCCTGCTCGCAGACGTTTTATGTGCCCCCTTGGCCTCCGGGATGTCCTGTATTTCGGTCCTCGCCTTCTGCATACATATTAAAAGGTCTTTCTTTGGGGGTTCCGTGTGGGCAGGAACCAGGTCTCATTTGTCTTTTTATCCCCAGTGTCTGCACTTCTTGGCATAAAGTAGGTGCTCAATAAATGTTTGCTGAGTGAATAAACACACTTTTTAATGAGTTCCTGGGAGGCCGCTTCCTGGTACAGAGTAACCTTGGCATTTCCGTCAATGTCTAGATTTATTTTTCAGTTCAAGCTGAAGACATTGTCATTTGAAGATTTAGAGCCAGGGTATTATCCGTGAACAAAGACATAGCCGTGTGCGCAGGGGGGTGACGGCCGATTTGCCGTTTGGAGGCACAGACCACCTGAGTGCAGAGCTGGGTCACTGCAGAACAATTCACATCGACCAAGAGCACCGCAGAAGATGGTGGGGGGGCCTGGGGGCTTTCTGACCGGCATTGTGACCAGATCCCAACGGGGACCTGGGAAGTGCGGCCCCATGGAGCACGGCCCTCGTGTCAGGGACTTGCTCTGGGCAGCCCGGAGCGTCACCGGGACACTGAACACATGGCTGGCCCCGAAGTAGAACGAGCTGTGCTGGGGGAGCGTGAAGCCCAGCAATCGCCTGAATTACACGCGGATGCTTAGGGGAAGAGCATTGTTCCCAGACACTTAGCACGGCGGGGTGGGTCCTCTTTCTTCCGTGGCCCTCTGAGGTGGCGCCGTGCGCTGTAATGATTTGTATTGTGTTCGTAGGCTGACAGGGTAATCCCGGGAGCAGCGGGAGGGCGGCGCCCCGAGCCGACTGCAAACCCTGCTAATTAAAACAATCCTTCCTGTCCCCACGAAGCTAACGAGACAGAAAGAGAGCGGGCTAATGAAAATGTCACCACGGGATTGCCCACTTATTTTATTTATTTACTTAATGCTGCAACTTCCATTTTGGGGTTCTGAGAGAAAGATGGTTCAAGAATTTGCCGGAAGACCCTTTCTTAATTCATCGCCGCACGGCAAGACACGCACTGTCACCAAGTGTCTTAGTGACCTGCCGTTTTACCTCCAGCTGTCAACAGCAGCAGCACTGTAGGGAGGGGGCTGGCTTGCGCTCACTTGGGACCCAGCAGAAATGAAGGGAAGCGGAATCCTTTTTCAGGGTGTCTCCCCCCAGGTCCAAGAGGCCGGTTTGCTTATGAGCGCCTCGGCCCCCGGGGCCGGGTGGTGGTCGGTGCGACAGGGTCTCGGAGCTCTAACAGCCTTAACGTTGCTCCCATCGGCGGCGTCTGGCTCTGCCAAGGCGGCGAGCATTCGCTTAATGTGGTATTTAGCGGGGTCCGGCACGACCCGACCCTTAGTATCGTGAGGGCACGTCGGGGCCCGCCGCCCTCATGTCAGCCCCTTAAGTGCTCGATTTCAGCTAATGAGGCCATCGGCGCCGATGGCCACTGGACGTGTGAGCGGGACGAAGGAGAAGGGGAGGGAGAGAGGCGGGTTCGGCCTGGGGAAGCGTCTGCCAGGTGGGGTTTCTAGGCAGGAGAGCCCGAGTTTGGGCCCCGAAGGGCGCTGGGGGGCTGTGGTGCTGGGCTCGCCACCCTCAGCAGCAGATGCTCGTTCCCAGGGAGACTCCCGCGGTGAGGGGCCGATCTCATTCGGGGGGTGCACTGACTTCCTGCGGTCGCCGTGACAAGCTACCACACGCAAGATGGCTGGAAATGACAGAACGACTTCAGTTCTGGGGACCAGAAGTCCGAAGCCCAGATGCTGCCGGGGACCCTTGAGAATTCTTTCTTCCATCTTCCGGTTCCCGGGGGCTCCAGCTGCTCCTTGGCTCGTGACGGGATCACTCCACTCCCTGCCTGTGGTCGCATGGCCTTCTGCTCTGTGTCTGCGTTCTGGTCTTTCTTATAAGGACACTTGTCATTGGATGTAGGGCCCACACGGATAATCCCGGATGCTGTCATCTCAAGATCCTTAACTGAATTACACCTGCAAAGACCATTTTCCAAGTGAGATCACATTCGCAGGTTCTGGGGACATCTCTTTCGGGGGGGCACCATCCAACCCACTGGAGTGAACTGGGGCCAAATAGGGTTGAGTTGGTCAGTTGACCCAAGTAAATTAAAGGAGCATCCCCCACGCTTGCTTCCAGGAAGAACCTGTGCCCCCGCCTCTGATGTCATGGCGCGGAGGTACACGCAGGGGGGCTTTCGCCAGGGGAGCGTTCAGAAGGGAACACCACCCTTTAAAGACACTGTCCTAACTGTGCCACCATTCTACATTCGAAGTCAGAGACGGTAGTGCTGGAGCACTGCAAGTGAGCATTATGGAGAGCTCAAGTGGTAGGGAAAAGGCTCGTGATGAGACGGGCAGTGGGCCGGGCGGGGGGAGCAGAACACGAAATTCTGCCTCTGGTTGGGCTGCAGTTTTGCGAATGTTATTTATGTGCACGATCGGGGCGTGGAAGGGAACGCTGAGGAGTGGAAAGTGATATTCTAGACGATGTTCTCTCACTGCTATTTCTTAAATTCCTGTTATGAGGATCATCACCATCATCGTCGTCACCATCATTACTATCATCATCACCTTCATCACCATCAGCAGCTGCCAGTGACTGAGCCCTTTCCATGGTGAGGCACTAGTGTAAACATGCATCCTCGTATCAAACCCTCACAACCACCCACAAGGGCTGGTACTGTTGTTACCCCCCTTTACGGATGAGGAAACTGAGGCTCAGAGAGGTGGATAAACTTGCCTGGAGTCGTGCTGCTGGTGAGTGGTGGAGCCCATAAGCATACCTGAGCTGGGCTGATGCCATAGCCCACGCCTGGATTGCCACTGACTAGCCGCTGACAATGACGATCGGCATCTAGGTTATACCTGAGCGTTTACAAAGTCCCTTTGCCTTCGACATCTCACTCACGGCCACCGTGTGAGGCTGCCGTCACTGTCGTCACTTGAGAGTCAAGGAACCTGAGGCTCAGAGAGGTGAAGGGACTAAGATCCCACAAACGGTAGGTGGTGGAGTGGTTTTAAAGCTGGGTCGTGACCACTGCAGGCCGTGCGCCGCCCTGCTTTACACAAGCACCGCCCCGTCTGGGCCGTGCTTCTCCAGGCAGTGTCTTCCCTGTATGGAACTTTCTGATGCAACCTGTGTGTTCCAAAATAGCTGTGAGTGCCCGTCCAGCCTCCTTGATCTGGCGCTCGCAGAGACCACTGTGTCCAGCAGCGGCAGCCTTCTCCCCTTGCCCCCATTCCTCACGACCCACTCTGCATCTTAAATACACAGCACCACGACGGGGACCTCCTGCCTTTGTTTGCGCAATGAAGTGTTGAAAGCTCGCCGGTAAATCTGCCATTTGCACGAGTCCCTTTGGGGGGAGGGGGAAAGGAGGCCGGGGGCCAGGTATTCGCCGGCACTTCTGCTCATTACTTACGCAGACAAGGAGATATTTCAGTAAAACTGCACTAGACTCTGAGTGACAAGGTAGCTTTCTGCAGTGCAAGGTTCAGGGGAATTGAAGGCAAGTTGACAGCTTTTTAATGTAGCGTTGCGATCCCACTGAAACGCGGCCTGTTTTTGTTTTGGAAGTACAAGATGACCTGTTTACGAGCTGTGATTCCAACTGAGTTTACATGCTCGGAATCACAAAGGCAGAGGAACAGCCTGTTTCTTTCGGGGGGCCGCGGACGCCCCCGCCCCCTCTCCCGCGCCACACACAAGAAAACACCAAAACCCGAGCGTTCCAAATTGAAGTGGACGTCCTTCCCTTGAAATGACAGCTTCCCCTGGAATCACGGGGACAAGTTGCCAATCGCCTCAGTCCCACTCCCCAGGGTATGCGGGGGGCGCTCTGGCTCCTGGAGTGAGCGGTGGGGTGTGGGAGACACATGTCCCGGCCATCTGACTCACCGTGGCAGGCGAGGCCTGGGGTCCGGCATGCCCGGGGCTCCTGCCCCCAAGCGTGTGCGTGGACCCAAGTACCTGGGTGCTTGTTGGAAAGACAGACTGTCTGCGCCCAGCCCAGACCTACCGAGCCGGAGTCTGCACTTTAACGAGCTCCTGGGTGTCTGTGCGTGCATTCCAGGGTGAGGACAGACGGCCCAGGGTACCCGCCGCCTTTGCCCAGGCTAAGGGACGCTGGGTGGCTGGTATCATGCACTTATTCAGCCGTTCGCTTACTCACTCTGTGCCGGGAGCCCACGGAGCTACCAGGAATATAGGGAGCGAGACAGAAGCAGCCCCGGCCCGCCCTTGGGGCGCTCGCTAGCTGAAGCCGGACGTGGACCGAGGACACCCCAGCGGGTGGGATCACGAGGGCACCCTCACCTGGACAGGAAGGCATCTGCATCGCGATGGGACAGCAGGTGGCACGGCTTACCCCAATGAGTTACTGGTTGGCACAGTCTCACACAAAGCGATGTTTTTTTGACTTGGATTTCTTTTTCATTGAGAGGAGATGCACGTAACACAACTAACCAGGGAGGGTTCGTTTCGTGGCTTTAAGTTATTCCCCGTGCTGTGCGGCCACCGCCCCCTGTAGTTTGAAGCTTTCTTGTCACCGCAGGAGAACACCCTGTCCACACTCAGTGATCACTCTCCGTTCTGCCCCCCATCTCCTGTACCACTCACCTGTTTTCTGTCTCTACGAATATGCCTATTCCAGGTATTTCGTATAAAACGGACCATAGACTACACTTGGCCTCTGGGTCCTTTGGGTTAGCGTAACGTTTCTGAAGTTCATCTATGTTGTAGCGTAGATCAGTTCTTCATTCCTTTTTATGGTTGGTATTATTGTGTGTACCACAATTCACGTGTCCATTAATTCGCTGCTGGACCTTCATGCTCATTTAAAAGAAAGCTCTCAACTTAAAATCGGCCTCTTTCTACATCCTGCAAACCAGACCATCTTGGGAAGCTTCCCGAGGCCACTACGCTCACTTCAGATGTTTACTCGTACACTATCAAAGTGTCGGTCGTTAGTGGGTCCCCAAGTCTCACATCCGAGCGTCACCTTGAAGACAGGACGCTAGGGTATGTGCGAGGAGCTTCTGGACACACTTGAACAGTGGATGGGCCCTTGAAAACCACTTGTTGGGAGTTCCCTGATGGTGTAGAGGCTTAAGGCTTCGGCATTGGCGCTGTCAGTGCTGCGGCCTGGGTTCGATTCCCAGTCAGGGAGCTACCCACATACCAAAAAGCAAAAAAAAAAAAAAGAAAACCACTTGTTAGGGTCTGCAAAGCATGACTTTCCCGCCTGCAACACTACATGAAATCGTTGGCAGTTCTGGGCCCTTTTCCTATTTTATTCAATTGGCCATTGAGTTCATGCAACAGCCCTTTGTCAGCTCTTGGTCGAGGGCAGGGGTCTCCGGGCCAGGCGCTTGCTCGGTCACGCCCCGATGGGAGCTGAGCTGCCACCAGGTGAAGGGCTCCAGCTGGGCTTCTCGAGATACCCTTCCCCTGTCTCTCTCCGTTTCCTGTGGGGAGGGGGCCCTTGCAGCTCGGAGGGAAATCAGCTTGAAGATGAAAGCCCAGGGCAGGAGCAGACGTAAGGGAAGAAGGTACTTATTAGGCTAAGGTGCTCAGATACAGCTTTCCGGCCAAGTAAACCTAGAGCCACCTGCAGCATTGCCAGGGAGACAAATGCCACATCTGGAGAGAGCTGCATAATCCCCAGCTTGTCATTTGGGCAGGAAGGCTTCTCTGTCCTTGGAGAATCTGCCTGATTATGGGTTGGATGCGCGCCAGGAGAGAGGAGCCGGGGAGCAATGAAGGAGCCACACACACGCTCCGCGCAGCCGCGTGCGCCCTCCGGGGCAGAGGACGCCCTCCGGGTGCCCCAGGTCGGGGTGGGGCAGGAAGGCGGCCTGGGTCGTGGCCTCCTGAAATGCTGAGGTTCGGACCCATCGTGAGCTGTGCTGCAAGGCATGTGTCACTACTGCTACGACACTGACGTTTGCAGGTTTTTCACGTTTTGTCCTTTACACATTTTTAAAAAGTGTGGTGAAATGCACACAGCATGGAAAGCTGCCAGCTTCGCCGTGTCCAAGCGCACAAGCCCGGTCACGCTGCTGTGCCGCCACCACCGCCCGCCCATCTGCAGGACTTTTCATCTCCCCGAACTGAACCGCTGCCCACGGAGGAGGGGCTTCCGGCTGCCCCCCTGCCCCGCCTCTGGCTGCCGCGAGAAGACTGGAGGTGGCACTTCCTCCTCCGGTGTCCTGGTCATTGTGGGGCCACACGTCAGAGAGGGAGGGAGGACAGGATAGGTCCTTAGCCGACAGTTCCTTACCACAAAGCGCGGAGCTGCAGGCGCGGGGCGCGTGCGTGCTGAGCTCGCTTCCAGACTTGCCCGCCCCACTCCCTTCCGCTCCGGGCTCACGCCGTTCTTTGATCCCCTTCGCAGGGAAGGGGTGGACTCCAAGTAGGAGGCTTGCTCCGAAGACCCCAGGGAGAACTGGGCCTCTCGTCACCCACGTTGTCACCGTTCGCTCGGCCTCGGTCTGGCCTCAGAGCCTCCGTGAGCCGCGGCGGCGGCGTGAGCGTGGCGGCGGCGGCGTGAGCGTGGCGGCGGCGGCGTGAGCGTGGCGGCGGCGGCGTGAGCGTGGCGGCGGCGGCGTTCTGACGTCCTGCAGTTGGAGGTGGAACCGCACGAGGGAGGTGGCCTCTGCTCTGGGTCAGAAAGCGGCCGAGCGAGGCGCCGACAGCGTCCCAGCAGCCTTCGGGGGGAGGACGGGCTCTCCCGGTGCACAGAGCAGGACACGGAGGCGGAGGAGGGCGGATGGCTCCCCCCGCGTCAGCGGGAAGTGGGGAGCCACGCCTCAAACTGGGGGGCTGGCTCCCAGGAATCCTCACTCTGCCATTGCTCCTTCCTCCTGTGTGTTTCCCTGAAGATCAGCTAATGAGTGAAGCCTGATGCGGATACAGCAAGGTGCACACTGCCACCTGTCAATTAGCCCTGCCTCTTGGGGGGAGGGGGACGCGGAGAGTGAACTAGGTCACATTAATTGATCATTTTCTATTTCGGGGGACCCCTCCCGAGGAAAGAAAAAGCCAGATTATTCTAATTCTGGCTGCATTTCGAGCCTAGCCAATCACTGAAAGTAGGCCCCAGAAAAGCGTAAAGCAGCTCCCCCTGCAACGCTGCCCAGGGGGTCGTGCTCCTCGCTCCTGCGACCGGAAGCGTGGGCTGTCCCCGCCGTCCCCCCGGCGAAGCAGGGTGCAGGCGTGTCTCCTCCGCGCACGCAGATCGGCGCGCCCTCCCTCCGTGGGCTCCAAACCCCCAGCCTTCTCACACACCCCCCGAGCGGCTGACAGCAGGGAGCACAGGGACCTCCAACACCCAGCACGACGTAGGTGTTCAGAGTGGCTAAAAGGGGGCACAACCGGGAGACTGGCCCCAGTGGAGGCGAGGCTGCTTCCTCCCTTCCGTGCCCCGCCCCACGCCAAAGGGCACCCGCCGAGCACAAGACCCGCGTGGCGGCGCGCTTTCCACAGCGAAGGAGCGTGTGCACACAGCCCGCCGCCGTGTTGTGGCGCCAGGGGCTGCCGGGGGAGGCAGCCATTGTTAGTGTGGTGACACTGTTATGTGCTCTGGTGGGGAGTGCAGCTTAATTAGACGGCGACTCGGAGGTGCTAGCTGCTGGCGAGGCCACACCGGTCTCCTGGGCGGAGGGCTAATTTAGGCTTTTGGTTTAATTCAGAAATGAAGAGAGGGGGGAAGCTCAGATTTTAGGGCATCAAGAACACACACGAGTGCACATGCAGATGTTACACGTCACAGAACCTGGGCTGCGTGACCCCGGGAAGACAGAACAGGGAATAACTGACTCCAGCGTGGCTAAAACACGTCCTTCCCGACGGCTTTCTCCCTCACACGTTTGCATCGGGCAGCGTAACGGCTGTAAGGCACAGCCCTGCCTCAGCACACAGACGGCCCGGCAGACAGACAGACGGACGGACGGCCTGCCTGGAAGCCCAGCCCAGGCACTTTCAGCTGTGTGACTGGCTAGTAGTTACCAAGCTCTCTGCGTACCTGGGACAGGCACACGGAGCGCCCCGGCTTGTCGGGGGGCTCATGTGAAGATGTGAAGCAAGCACTTGGCCGACGGGAAGTGCCCCCACCAGCGATGAGGCACAGGGGAACAGAGATGCATGAAGGAGCCCATGGCTCTGCCTCGGGAGGCAGACCGGCTGACCTAATGCCGAGGTCCTGGGGAAATCCAACAATGGGACATGACAAGGACAGGGCAGCTGGACAGTGGGTGTGGACAGTGGGCCTGCCACCAGCGGGGGTCTTCTGGTGCCGTGGTCCTCACACCGACGTGAGGGGCCTGCACTGTGAGGTGAGCGCGCGGGGTGAGTGTGCCTCGTCGGCCACCCAGCACCCACACGGCAGCCCACTCACGGAGACCCTCGCTCGGTCTCTCCTAAGCCCTCCGCTCCCCTGGCGTTCTGGGCTGCCGTGGGTGCGCCCCAGGCTAGCTGCGGGTGCCTCCCGCCTGCCGTCTCCTTCCCTGCCCCAGCCCCCCTGCCCCGTGCTCCCCACGCAGCCACAGGGAGCTGCCGAAAACTCGATCGGTTGCCACCCCTCTCCCGGGTCAGGCCCGCTAGGACGCTCCCTGCTATCTGCAGGGCTGCTCACCACGCACATGTCTCCTCCTCGAGGCTGGTGGGGGCTCCCGGCAGGGACACCACTTCTGCAGCCCGCCCCCCCTTGTGCAGAGTGCCGACACTGCCTTCTTGGGAGCCTGAGGGAAACGCAAGCTTTTCACGACAGAAATCTTACAGCCACCAAGTGGGCACGGACGCTACCGGTGGGCATGGACGCTGTGAGTAGGTGCTACCTGCAGAGAGTACCTGGGCTCACCCTGGTCGCTGGGGTGTGCTGGCCACAGAGAAGAAGACGAGGCTGCTGAGCCGCCTGGAAACCGTGGGACGACCCATCCAAAGGGAAGAAAGGGCCAAGGCTGAACCCGACAGTGATTTTCAAGTCTTTGAAGAAGGTGCTCCACGGGCCAGAGACGGCTCTTCTGTTCTGCTCCAGGAGGAAGGACTATCTAACTGCCACCAACATCGGGTCCCCACCAGGGGCCGGGGACGAGGAGGTGGGCTCAGCTGCATGCGGAGATGCCCAGGACCGCAGCGGGTCTCTCAGCGCCCCTTCGGGAATGACGTGCCAGCCCGGAGAACTGTCACCTTCACAAGGAACGCTGATTGAGCCCAAGTGGCAGGGTAGAACAGATGCCCTTTGGGCCCTTTCTGACTCCCCAACTTTTTGACTCTAAGGGGAGGGTCCATCCCTAAAGAGAAAATGTCTGAGGGGCACTCAGTGACGCCGAGCGGGGCTCACGGTGCGTGCTCAGTGGACACTGGGCTTCTCCTTTGCCAAGTGCCGGGGCCGTAAGGCTGGACGGCCGGGCCGCCGGCGTGCTGCTGAGCTCGGCCTGTCTCCTGTGTGCCCGGGGAGCGCCTCAGGCCTCCTCTGTAAGAGGAAGGGGGCAACTCGGTGATTCCTAAAATCCTTCCCACGTCCAACATTCACCTTTTCAAAAAAAGCCAACATGATCCGTCTGTCTCGAAGAAGGGACTGTATCTCAGTGTTGGTTAAAACCGAAGCTGAAAGATCCCGGTTAAAAATAAGCAGAACATCTTCAGAAAAAGAACTTCAGTCTGGAGGCCGGGGCTGGAAGCACCAGTCGCCTGGCCCCGGTCCCGGACCTTACCGCCCCCTTTTGTAGCAACTCCCGGCCCCGGGGTGAGGTTGGGAAAGCCCGGACCCCCGAGCACGTCCTCGGTCACCTCGTGGCCTCCCATTCCCGAGCAAATGAGAACGGAGGTCGTTCGCTTTCATGGATTTCAATTTTCTCCGCCTGCGGATTTGCACCAAAGCCTGATAATAAATGATTGTCCTAGTAAGTCGCTGCCCAGAGGGATGGTGGTGTCACCCTCAATAATCGATGTACGTTCCTTGGAATTTAGGGGGGTCATAATTTATTGGGGTTCGTCGTTTCCTGTCCAACCTGAAGGAAGGCGGCAGAGTTTCGTAAGGAATGAGCTCCGCCGTTCGTCGTACTTCTGATTGTTCTGCCGGTTTCCTGCTGGCACCGCAGTCCGTAGGAGCTTCCTGACCGGAAGGAGCTCATCGATATTCCAAGTACAAACTCCGACTTTCAGGAGGTGTGCGACGCGTCTATTTAAAAATCGGGTCAGGTGGGCGACACGGCAGGCAGCTCGTCGTCCCAGGAAGCTGCGTGCTTTCTGAACCACCGGTGTCAGTTCGGGTTCTTCTGACTTTTAGGGTGGAATGTTGGTTTTCTTCCCTGCACGAAACCGAGTGGACTTGAGCTTCTTTTTCCGTCAGACGTGTTCAGGCGCTCCTGGGCCCTCTGGCTGCAGTGGAGGGGCACAGGCGCGGGGTTCAGTCCCCACGTGTGCTCGGCACAGGGGTGTTTGGGAGAAGCCCCCACGCACCACCCTTTCATAGGCCCTCCTCAGCGGTCCCGCGTGGCTAATCCTGTCGTAGAAGCGAGTACCCTTCTGAAAGCCAGTTGGTGCTCTCAACTGTGTGACCGGAATATTGGCCTTCAAGGGAGCGGACATACCTGTAAGTGTGGCCAAGCCCAGCACTGCCTTTGTAACGGAGGGGACGAGGCTGGGGCAGCTGTCCGTGGGCCCCACCTTTAGGGCAGACACTCTGGGCACCGAGGGCAACCTGCTAACCTGAGCCAGCTGTCCACTCACATTGCGTGCCAAGGCCCTTCTGTCAAAGTCCCCTTCAGTCCGAGTGCTCGGTCACTTAGAGCACTGCAGGGCCACCCGGAGTGAGGCACAGAATGTCATGACACTCTGTGCACATTATGCCCTGGTGACAGCCCCATCCAGATCATTGCTGTTGATGGGCTGGCCTTTAAAAGAGAAGCCAGAAAATTAGCCTGCAGTCTGCAACATGATGCAGCGACGTCTCGGGCGGGAGCAGGCGGCCCCTTTATTCCACCTGCAGACTGTCTGGACCTTTCTCGACCTTATTAGGGATGGATGCACTCTTGTCTCTGGCAATGTCGTATGTTACTGCAGCAGGACCCACTACTACAATCCTTTGCTATGCGTGGGGTTCTCATATAAAATACAAACCCCCCAATCTCTCTCCACTCAGCCCCCAACAGGACACAGTTGTCAGTGTAAAGCAGTGAGTCCTAGCTTTAAGCTCGGGGAGGCCATGGAGTGCGGTGGCCGGAACGTGGGCTTTGGGTCCCAGGTTCTCATCCCGCCTCGGTCACCTACTAGCCATGTGACCTTGAGCAAGTTACCTAACCGCGCTTGGTTTTCCCATCTGTAACGTGGGGAAAAACACTCAGACCTGGCAGCAAACGACAAACGACAAAGTGTGGGGGCTGGGCCTGGCATTGATCCATTAACTCATTAATTCATTCACTCAGTCAGTCAGTCACTGCCATTTTATGAAGCACCTACTAGGTGTCAGGCCCCTTGCTAGGCTCCGGGGAAGGAGTGGTGGATGAGACACAAAGATAAGTTACCTTTCTTATGCTTATGTTCTAATGGGGGAAAGAGACAAGAAATGAGTAACTGAAAAACAGCGTTTCTTGTTGTGAACAGCTGGGCAGGGGGCAGGGAAGGCTGCTCTGAGCAGACAGCGAGGAGGCACCCCATCCAGAGGAGTTCCTGCCCCCGCCCTGCGCCGTGTCCCCTCTCCCCCCAGCATGCACACCTGCTCCCTGGCCAGCTCAATCGTCACGACGGTCCCTCGGGCCTCCCCTCAGTGCCCTTCCTGAGCATCCAGTCAAGCCCCAGAAATGGTTCAACCAAACCTTCTGAAAAAAGTCCACAGGGACCGTGTCTCATGCCCACTGGGTGCACAGCGCGCTGGCCCTGGAGACGTCTTTCCACTTGCGCTGATGGACTGAGATGCAGAGGCAGAGATCTGCTTCAGGTTTGCAGGGGGTCGTGCTTGGCGGCGGCCCTGCGGGGCACCCTGGGCCTCGAGCCCATTTCTTCTTCCTCCGGTCTGCGTGGAAAACAGCGGGTCAAAGCCAGACAACAGCCGACTGCGAGGTGATGGGACGAGGCCTGCGACCCCGCTGGAGCGTTTCAAGGGGTCATGCCTGCAGCACATGGCACTCCTGGGCACCCCCACTGTGAAGGCTACTGGGGTGCCCACTGAGCCCCGAGAACGGGTCACCCACCCGGAGGTGAGCAAGGCGAGGACATGCGCACACACGGCTCAGCCCTGGCACGCCCAGGCGGCGGCACGGTGTCACAGAAGCAAGCCAGCAGACAGGATTAACGCCGAGATTTCGCTGTTATTTTTCTCTGATAAAAGTGCAGCGAGGAGTAGCTCGACGGTGTCACTGCCTAGTTTTTCATTTGTGTTTTTGTTTCATGCTTCCATCTCTTCCTCCCGCCGCTGGCGCCTGCTTGCCGCTCTCCTCGCTTTGATCTATTCGTTTCCCCTAGAAATGGGGTTTATAAATCACAGTAATGCAGCCCTGGGAAAGATGGTGCTTAGTGCGGGGAGAGATGCATCGCCGCTAAGGGCCCGGCAGGGAGAGCAGCTCTCGGCTGCGTGCTGGGTTCCGGCGACGGGTTACAGATGGCATTGGGGCTGTGCGCCTGCACGGGCGCCCTCGGGGCAGGGCCGCAGGGAGCGCTCCCGCGGCGCCTGCTCGCTCCCGAGGCCCGGGGAGGCGGGGGCGGGGCAGAGGGCAGCGCGGGGTTCTGGGGGCCCCCCCCCTCGGCTGGGGCTGGCTGCTCAGACGCCGCTGCTGCCTCCCGGCGCCGGCTCTGCGCGTCCCACCCGACGGCTCCTGCTTCCGAGTACCCCGCTCCCGAGTACCCGGCTCCCGGCCCGGACGCCCGGCCCCCCTCGGCGCGGGGTAGGGTCCCGTTTCCTCGGTCGCTCAGGTCGCCTTCCGACTCCTCCTGCGCGTGTGGGGTCCAGGGTGGAGCACCGAAGAGTCTGCCAGGCCTTAAATCGGGACATGGACACGGGCCCTGCCCTCCCGCCACCAGGCGCCTCCGCAGCGCCCCTGGACCCTCTGCCGGGCTGCGGCTCCGCCCTCGGGGGCTTTGACTGCTTCCTTACTAGCAGGCCTCCCTCCGCCTCCGTCCCACCAGGGGCCGTGGGAGGCCCAGCTGATCCCAGCTCACCCACTGCTTTCCCCACATCGTCTCAGCGGAGGCTCCCGGGCACGGCTTTATCTGCCCTCTCCATCTTGCCTGTGAAGGCCACGTATTACTTCTAACAACGATCTTCACCCGGGGAACTGGCATCCTGTGGAGCCGCGCTGTCCAGCAGAACTTTGTGCGGGGAGGGAAGCGTTCCTTCTCTGCACCTCCCATGTGGGGGTACTGAGCCCTTGAAATCTGGTGCAAGTGAAGGCTCAGTTTTAAATGATTTTTAATTCACTTCAATCTAAATAGCGCCTGTGGCGTGTGGCGGCCCCCACAGGGCTAAGGCTCACTCTGGAAAACGCTGGGGAAAACCTTTTGGCTGTGTCTTTTGTTACACCGAGCAGCTGCTTCTCAAGTGGGCTAGCACTAAAACAAGGGGGCTAAGAGTATGCGGGGCAATCACGTTCTGATTGAATCCTTTTGAAGTCACACTCGTCCCGTGAGCACAACCAGGGCTGAAGACACTCACAGATTTGATAATCAGACCAAATTGTGGGTGATCAGATTTTTACTTTCCTTGGGGTTAAAATTAAAAGATAATTCAGATAAACTATGAGTTGCTTTCCCTATAGCAGCTTTATCTATAATGCTGGGATTGTCTAACTTGTCCCCATGCATCTAATCCAGCCAAGATGGATGGATGGATGGGTGATGCATGGATGGGTGATGGATGGATGGATGGAAGAGGTGTGTGTATTTGTTGAAGGTCTTTAAGAAACTGCTCCTCATTATTTAGGTCTAGAAATCTCGTTCAGTGCACTGTGTCATGGAGCAATAGGGTTTACTGACCAACCTCTGCAAAGCTAAGTGAAGAGCTTTTCTGGATATGCCAGATGGATGCTACAGAGAAATCCCCATGACCCACTTCCGGCGTCACTCCCCCTGCTGCTGCTCTTGCCACAGCCCCTCCCCTAGCCCTCCCCCTAGCCCCCCTCCCCTAGCTCCTCACCCTAGCCCTCTCTAGCCCCTCCCCAGTCCCTCCCCTAGCCCTCCACTAGGCCCCCCCAGCCCCGCCCCTAGCCCCTCCCCCAGCCCCTCCCATAGCTTTAAGGTCAGGCTGCCTGGCCACACCCTCACACCT
>PVJL010018690.1:0-15384 GCA_004026885.1 Lyroderma lyra | reverse complement strand
ATTCAAGATTCTGAACGTGACATTATGACTTTAATTGACCCTACTCTCACCGTTCCCTTAACCCAAACCCTAGCAGACTCCCCAGTCCCAGAGTATCAATCTGCCATACAGGGTCCCTTTTCCACTGACCTGACAACTACAAAGATGAAAGTACTTACTTTCAATTTGAATCAAGATCCTGAACAGAACGGTATCACTTTGATTGACCCTAATCTCACCGTTTCGCTTACCCTAACCATAGCAATCTCCATAAGCCTAATGTGTCCATAAGACCTGCAGCGTCATTTTTCCACTGTCCTGACAAGTACGACCATGAAAGTACTCACCCTAACTTTGACTCGAGATTCTGAACATGATCGTATCACTTTAATTTACCCTATTCTCACCGTTCCATAACCCTAACCCTATCCGTCGATCCAGGCCTAGTTTATCAAAATGACCTAAAGTGATACTTTTTCACTGTCCTGACACTAACGAAATCCGAGTACTCATCCTAACTTTGACTCGAGAATCCGAAAGTGACATTATGACTTTAATTGACCCTACACTCACTGTTCCCCTAACCCTAACCCTAGCTGACTCCCCAGTCCCAGAGTATCAGTATGATATACAGGGACACATTTCCACTTACCTGACACTTACAAACATCAAAGTACTCACCCTAAATTTGATTCGAGATTCTGAACTTTACGGTATCTTTTTAATTGAACCAATTCTCACCGTTCTCCAAACCGTAACCCTAGCCTTCTGAACACTACCAGAGTATCAATGTGACATACAGGGACAGTATTCCACTTACCCGACACATACGAACATCAAAATATTCACCCTAACTTTGATGCGAGATTCTCAACATTTCATTATCACTTTAATTGACCCTAATCTCACCATTCCCCTAACTCTAACCCTAGCCGACTCCCCCACCCAGAGTATCAATGTGCCCTAAAGGGACACTTTACCACTGACCTGACACCTACAAACATCAAAGTACTCACCCTAAATTTTAATCGAGATTCCGAACGCAACGGTATCACTTTAATTGACCCTCCTCTCGCCGTTACGCTAACCCTAAACCTATACATCTCCATAGCCTAGTGTTTCCATAAGAACAACAGGGTCATTTTTCCGCTGTCCTGACAAGTACAACCATCAAAGTACTCACCCTAACTTTGACTCGAGATTCTGAACATGATGGTATAACTTTAATTGACCTTACTCTCACTGTTCCGCTAGTATTAAGCCTCGCCATCTCCATAGGGCTGGTGTGTCCATGAGACCTGCAGAGTCATTTTTCCACTGTCCTGACACCTACGATCATCAGAGAACTCACCCTAACTTTGACTCGAGATTCCAAACGTGACGGTATCACTTTAATTGACTCTACACTTACCGTTCCTCTAAACCTAAACGTAGAGGAATCCCGAGTTCCCGAGTGTGAATATGATATAGAGGGACAATTTTCCAATGCCCTGACACCTACGAACATCAAAGTAGTCACCCTAACTTTGACACAAAATTCTGAATGTGATCGTAGCACTTTAATTGACCCTTCTCTTACCTTTCCCCTAACCCTAACCCTAGCCTTCTCCACAGTATGGAGGGTCAATATGACATACAGGGACACTTTTCGAATGTCTTGACACTTACAAACATCAATGTTTTTACCCTATCTTTGAATCGGTTTTCTGATCGTGCCGGTATCATTTCAATTGACATTATTCTCAGCGTTCAGCTAACCCTAACTCTAGCCATTGCGTCAGGCCTAGTATAACAAAATGACCTAAAGGGAAACTTTTTCACTGTTCTGACACCTACGAACATCAAAGTACTCATCTTAACTTGGACTCGAGTTTCCGAACGTGACTGTATCACTTTAATTGACCCTATTCTTACTGTTCCGCTAACCCTATCCCTAACTGTCTCCCTATCCCCAGTATATCAAAATGACCCGAAGGGATAGATTTTCACTTTCCGGACACCTATGATCATCAAAGTACTCACCCTGACTTTGACTCGAGACTCTGAATGTGATGGTATCACTTTAATTGACCTTACTTTTACTGTTCCCCTAACCCTAACCCTAGCCTTCTCCCCATCCCCAGTGTATCAAATTGACTTACAGGGATAGTTTTTCACTGTCCTGACACCTACGAACATCAAAGTACTCACCCTAACTTTGACTCGAGATTCTGAATGTGATGGTATCACTTTTATTGACCCTCTTCTCACTGTTCCGATAACCGTGACCCTAGCCGTCGCACCAGGTCTAGTGTATGCAAATGAACTAAACGGAAACTTTTTCACTGTCCTGACGCCCACGAACATCAAAGCACTCACCCTACCTATGACTTGAGATTCTGACTGTGACGGTACCACTTTAATTGACCTCACCCTTACTGTTCCCCTATCCCTAAACCTAGCCGACTCCCCAGCCCCAGTGTATTAAAATGACCAAAATGGATACTTTTTTACTGTCCTGACACCTAGGAATATCAAAGTACTCACCTTCCCTTTGAATCGAGATTTCGAAAGTGACGGTTTCACTTTAATTGACCCCACCTCACAGTTCCCCTAACCCTAACCATAGCTGACTCCCCAGTCCCAGAGTATCAATATGAAATACAGGGACACTTTTCCACCAACCTGACGCCTGAAAACATCAATCTACTCACCTTAAATTTGAATCCAGATTCCGAACGTAACAGTATCACTTTAATTGACCCTACTCTCACTGTTCCGCTAGCATTAAGCCTAGCCATCTCCACAGGACTGGTGTGTCCATAAGACCTGCAGGGTTATTTTTCCACTGTCCTGACAAGTACGACCATCGAAGTACTCACCCTAACTTTGACTCGAGATTCCAATCGTGATGGTATCACTTTAATTGACCCAACTCTTACCGTTCCCCTAACTCTAACCCTAGCCGTCTCCCTAGCCCCAGTGTATCAAAATGACCTAAGTGATACTTTTTCTCGGTCCTTACACATACTAACATCAAAGAACTCACCCTAACTTTAACTCGAGATTCCGAACGTGACATTATCAATTTAATTGACCCAACTCTCACCGTTCCGATAACCCTAACCCTAGCCGTCGCACTAGGCCTAGTTTATCAAAATGATCTAAACGGAAACATTTTCACTGTCCTGACATCTACGAACATCAAACTACTCGCCCTTTGACTCGAGATTCTGAACGCGACGGTATCCCTTTAATGGAGACAACTCTCACCGTTCCCCTAACTCTAACCGTAGCCTTCTCCCCAGTCCCAGAGTATCAATATGATATACAGGGACAGTTTTCCACTGACCCGACACCTACGAACATCAAAGTACTCACCCTAACTTGACTCGAGATTCCGAACGTGACATTTTCACCATAATTGACCTTCCTCTCACCGTTCCGATAACCCTAACCGTAGCCATCTCCACAAACCAAGTGTGTCAATATGACCTACAGAGTTATTTTTCCACTGTCCTGAAATTTTCAACAATCCAAATTCTCACCCTAACTTTGACTCAAGATTCTGAAAGTGATGGTATCACTTTAATTGACCCTATTCTCACTGTTCCGATAACCCTAACCCTATCCGTCGCACCAGGCCTAGTGTATATAAATGACCTAAAAGTATACTTTTTCACTGTCCTGACCCATACGAACATCAAAGTACTCACCCTAACTTTGACTCGAGATTCAGAATGTGACGGTATCACTTTAATTTACCCTTCTCTCACAGTTCTCTAAATCGTAACCTTAGAAGACTCCCAAGGCCCAGAGTGTCAATATGAAATTTAGGGACACTTTTCCACAGTCCTGACACCTTCGAACTTCAAATTACTCACCCTCACTTTGACTCGAGATTCAGAAAGTGCCGGTATTACTTTAATTGACCCCACTCTCACTGTTCCCATAACCTTAACCCTAGCTGTCTTCAGGGTCCCAAAGTATCAATATGACATACAGGGACAGTTTTCAACTGACCCGACACCTACGAATATCAAAGTACTCACCCTAACTTTGACTCGAGATTCTGAACATGATGGTATAACTTAATGACCCTATTCTCACCGTTCTGATAACCCTAACCCTAGCCGACGCACTAGGTCTAGTTAATCAAAATGACCTAAACGGAAACTTTTTCACTGTCCTGACATGTACGAACATCAAAGTACTCACCCTAACTTTTACTCGAGATTCAGAATGTGATGGTATCACTTTAATTTATCCTTCTCTCACCGTTCTCCTAACCGTAACCTTAGAAAACTCGCAAGACCCAGAGTGTCAATATGATATTCAGGGACACTTTTCCACTGTCCTGACACCTACGATCTTCAAAGTACTCACCCTCACTTTGACTGGAGATTCCAAATGTGCCTGTATCACTTTAATTGACCCCACTCTCACCCTTCCCCCAACCCTAACCCTAGCCGTCTCCCCTGTGCCAGAGTGTCACTATGACATACAGGGAGAGTTTTCAACTGACCCGACAACTACAAACATCAAAGGATTCACCATAACTTTCACTCGAGATTCCGAAGGTGACATTATGTCTTTAATTGACCCTACCCTCATTGTGCCCCTAAGCCTAACCCTAGCCGACTACCCAGTCCCAGAGTATCAATATGTCATACAGGGTCACTTTTCCACTGACCTGACACCTACAAACATCAAAGTAATCACCCTAAATTTGAATCAAAATACCGAACTTAACAGTAGCACCTTAATTGTCCCTACTCTCATCGTTGCGCTAACCCTAACCCTAGCAATCTCCACAAACCAAGTGTGTCAATATGAAATAAACGGTCATTTTTCCACTGTCCTGACAAGTACGAAAATGAAAGTAATCACCCTAACTTTGAATCAAGATTCTGAACGTGATGGTATCACTTTAATTGACCCTATACTCACTGTTCCAATAACCATAACCCTATCCTTCACATCAGGCCCAGTGTATAAAAATTACCTAAAGGGATACTTTTTCACTCTCCTGACACATACGAACATCAAAGTACTCACCCTAACTTTTACTCGAAATTCAGAATGTGACAGTATCACTTTAATTTACCCTTCTCTCACCGTTCTCTTAATCGTAATGTTAGCAGACTCCCAAGGCCCAGAGTGTCAATATGACATTCAGGGACACTTTTCCACACTCCTGACACCTTTGAACTTCAAAGTACTCACCCTCACTTTGACTCGAGATTCCAAACGTGTCGGTATCACTTTAATTGACCTCACTCTCACCGTTCCCCTAACCTTAACCCTAGCCATCTCCCGGGTCCCAGAGTATCAATATGACATACAGGGACAGTTTTCAACTGACCCAAAACCTACGAACATCAAAGTACTGACGCTAACTTTGACTCGAGATTCTGAACATGATGGTGTAACTTAAATTGACCCTACACTCACCGTTCTGATAACCCTAACGCTAGCCGACGCACTAGGCCTAGTTTATCAAAATGACCTAAACGGAAACTTTTTCACTGTCCTGACACCTATGAACAGCAAAGTAGTCCCCCTTGACTCAAGATTCCAAAAGTGACGGTATCCCTTTAATTGACTCAACTATCACCGTTCCCCTAATTCTAACTCTAGCCTTGTCCCCAGTCCCAGAGTATCAATATGATATACAGGGACAGTTTTCCACTGACCCGACACCTACGAACATCAAAGTACTCACCCTAACTTTGACTCGAGATTCCGAACGTGACATTATCACTTTAATTGACCCTACTCTCACCGTTCCGCTAACCCTAACCCTAGCCATCTCCACAAAACAATTGTGTCAATATGACTTACAGGGTCATTTTTCCACTGTCCAGACAAGTAGGACAACCAAAGTACTCACCCTAACTTTGACTCGAGATTCTGAATGTGATGGTATCACTTTAATTGACCCTATTCCCAATCTTCCGATTACCGTAACCCTAGTCGTCGCACCAGGTCTAGTGAATTGAAATGACCTAAACCGAAACTTTTTCACCGTCCTGACACCTACAAACATCAAAGGACTCACCCTAACTTTGATTCGAGATTCCGACCGTGACGGTACCACTTTAATTGACCCTACCCTTACCGTTCCCCTAACCCTAACGCTAGCCGACTCCCCTGACCCAGTGTATTAAAATGACCTAAAGGGATAGTTTTTCAATGTCCTGACAGCTACGAACATCAAAGTACTCACCCTAACTTTGACTCGAAATTCCGAACGTGACATTATCAATTTAATTGGCCCTACTCTCACCGTTCCCCTAACCCTAAACCTAGCGAACTCCCCAGTCCCAGAGTATCAATATGACATACAGGGACACTTTTCCACTGACCTGACACCTACCAACATCAAAGTACCCACCTTAAATTTGAATTGAGATTCCGAACGTAACACTTTAATTGACCCTACTCTCACTGTTCCGCTAGCAGTAAGCCTAGCCATCTCCATAGGCCTAGTGTGTCCATAAGAACTGCAGGGTCATTTTTCCACTGTCCTGACAAGTAAGACCATCAAAGTACTCACCCTAACTATGACTCGAGATTCTGAACACGATGCTATCACTTTAATTTACCCTATTCTCACCGTTCCGCTAACCCTAACCCTAGAAATCTCCATAAGCCTAGTGTGTCCATAAAACCCGCAGGTTCATTTTTTCACTCTCCTGACAAGTACGAACATTAAAGTATTCACCCTAACTTTGACTCGAGATTCTGAACATGATGGTATCACTTTAATTTACCCTATTCTCACCGTTTCCATTACCCTAACCCTAGCCATCACACCAGGACTACTTTATCAAAATGATTTAAACGGAAATTTTTTCACTGTCCTGACACCTACGAACATCAAAGTACTCACCCTAAGTTTGACTCGAGATTCCAAACGTGACGGTATCACCTAAATTGACCCAACTCTTACGTTTCCCCTAACGCTAACCCTTGCCATTCCCCTAGACCCAGTGTATCAAAATGACCTAAAGTGATACCTTTTCACAGTCCTGACACCTACGAACATCAAAGTTCTCACCCTAACTTTGACTCGAGATTCAGAATGTGATGGTATCACTTAAAATTACCCTTCTCTGGCCAAAACATGGAAATAACCAAAGTGCCCTGCGACAGATGACTGGATAAAGAAACTGTGTTACATATACTCAATGGAATATTACTCAGCTGTAAGAAAACTTGAAAGATTGCCATTTGCGACAAAATGTATGGACCTGGAGATCATCATGCTAAGTGAAATAAGCCAGACAGAAAAAACAAAGAACTGCATGATTTCACTCATATGCAGAATATAAAACTGAAAGCAAAGAAAAAAAGAAATGAACAAACAAACAACCCATGGACACAATCAAAAGTTTAATGTTTATTTGGGGACGAGTGGGTTAGGGAGGGGAGAAAAAGGAGGGGCTGGGAGAGGAGGGTAGAAAGGTAAATATAAGGTGATGGAAAGAGAAGTCACATTATGTGGTGAACTTATTATACAACAAGTTGACAATGCACTGTAGAATTTTATGCCTGAAACCTATGAAATCCTTGCTAACAGATGTCACCCCAATAAGTCTAACAAAAAAATGAATAAAAAAAATTACCCTTCTTTCACCGTTCTCCTAAACCTAACTCTAGAAGACTCCCAAGGCCCAGAGTGTCAATATGTCCTTCCAGGACACTTATCCACTGTCCGGAGACCTATGAACATCAAAGTATTCACCCTCACTTTGACTCGAGATTCCAAACGTGACGGTAACACTTTAATTGCACCAACACCCACCGTTCCCCTAAACTTAACCCTAGCTATCTCCCCAGTCCCAGAGTATGAATATGACATACAGGGACAGTATTCAACTGACCCAACATCTACGAACATCAGAGTACTCACCTTAAAGTTGACTCGAGATTCTGAACTTGATGGTATCACTTGAATTAACCCTACTCTCACCCTTCTGATAACCCTATCCCTAGCCGTCGCACCAGGCCTAGTTTATCAAAATGACCAGCGGAAACTTTTTCACTGTCCTGACACCTATGAACATCAAAGTACTCACCCTGACTTTGACTGGAGATTCCGAACGTGACGGTATCAGTTTAATTGATCCAACTCTTACAGTTCCCCGAACCCTAACCCTAGCCGTCTCCCTAGATCCAGTGTATCAAAATGACCTAAAGCGATACTTTTTCACGGTCCTGACAACTACAAACATCAAAGTACTCACCCTAACTTTAACTCGAGATTCCGAACGTGACATATCAATTTAATTGACCCTACTCTCACCCTTCCCGTAACCCTAACACTAGCCGACTCGCCAGTCCCATAGTACCAATATGACATACAGGGACATTGTTCCACTGATCTGACACCTACAAATATCAAAATACTCACCCTACATTTGACTCGAGATTTCGAATGTGACGGTATTTTTTTAATTGACCCAACTCTCACCGTTCCCCTAACCCTAACCCGAGCCATCTCCCCAGTCCCAAAGTATCAATGTGACATACAGGGTCAGTTTTCCACTGACCCGTCCCCTATGAACATCAAAGTACTCACCCTAACTTTGACTCGAGATTCTGAACATGACATTAGCACTTTAATTGACCCTAGTCTCAGCATTGCCCTAACCCTAACCCTAGCGTACTCCCAAGTCCCAGAGTATCAATATGCCATACAGGGACACTTTTCCACTCACCTGACACCTACAAGCAACAAAGTACTCACCCTAAATTTGAATCGAGATTCCGAACGAAACGGAACGTTTTTAATTGACCCTACTCTCACCGTTCCGATTGCCCTAACCCTAGCCATCTCCACAAACCAAGTGTGTCAATATGACCTACAGGGTCATTTTTCCACTGTCCTGAGAAATACGACAATCAAAGTACTCACCCTATCTTTGACTTGAGATGTTGACCGTGATAGTATTACTTTAATAGACCCTATTCTCACTGTTCCGATAACCCTAACCATAGCCGTCGCACCAGGACTATTGTATCAAAATGACCTAAACGGAAACTTTTTCACTGTCCTGACACCTATGAACATCAAAGTAATCATCCTAACTTTGACTCGAGATTCCGAACGTGACGTTACCATTTTTATTGACCCTACTCTTACCCTTCCCCTAACCCTAACCTTAGCCGTCTCCCCAGTCCCAGTGTATCAAAATGACATAATAGGATAGTTTTTCACTGTCCTCACACCTACGAACATCAAAGTACTCACACTAAATTTGACTCGAGATTCAGAATGTGACGGTATCACTTTCATTTATTCTTCTCTCAACGTTCTCCTAACCCTAAACCTAGAAACCTCCCAAGACCCAGAGTGTCACTGTGACCTTCAGGGACAACATTACACTGTCTTTACACCAACGAACATCAAAGTACACACCCGCACTTTGACTCGAGATTGCAAATGTGGCAGTATCACTTTTATTGACCCTACTCGCACCTTTCCCCTAACCCTAACCTTAGATGACTCCCCAGTCCCAGAGTATCAATATGACATATAGAGACATTTTTCCACTGACTTGACACCTACAAACATCAAAGGACTCACCCTAAATTTGAATCGAGATTCCAAACGTAACGGTATTACTTTAATTGACCCTACTCTCACTGTTCCGCTAACATTAACCCTAGCAATCTCCATAGGTCTAGTGTGTTCATAAGACATGCAGGGTCATTTTCTCCTAACAAGTACGACCATCAAAGTACTCACCCTAACTTTACTAGAGATTCTGAAACTGATGGTATCACTTTAATTAACCCTATTCTCACCGTTCGAATAACTCAAACCGTAGATATCGCACCAGGCCTAGTTTATCAAAATGAACTAAGCAGAAACTTTTTCACTGTCCTGACACCTACGAACATCAAAGTACTCAACCCTAACCCTATCAATCGCCATAATCCTAGTGTGTCCATAAGACTTACATGATCATTTTTCAACTGTGCTGACAAGTACGACTGTCAAAGTACTCACCCTAAGTTTGATTCGAGACTCTGATTGTGATGGTATCACTTTAATTGACCATATTCTCACTTTTCCGATAACCCTAACCCTAGCAGTCACACCAGGCCGAGTGTACCAAAATGTCCTAAAGGGAAAATTTTTCCCTGTCCTCACACCTACGAATATCAAAGTACTCACCCTAACCTTGACACGAGATTCAGAATGTGACAGTATCACTTTAATTTACCCTTCTCTCACCGATATCCTAACCTTAACCTTAGAATACTCCCAAGGCCCAGAGTGTCAATATGACCTTCAGGGACGCTTTTCTACTGTCCTGACACCTACGAACATCAAAGTACTCACCCAGCTTCGACCTGAGATTCCGAACGTGAGGGGATCAGTTTAATTGACCCTACTGTTTCCGTTCTGCTAACCCTAAACCTAGAGCAATACCGAGTCCCTGAGTGTCTATATGACATACAGGGACACTTTTCCAATGTCCTGACAGGTACGAACATCAAAGTAGTCACACTAAATTTGAATCGAGATTCCGATCGTGACATTATCTCTTTAATTGACCCAACTCTCACCGTTCCCCTAACCCTAACATAGCCGACTACCAAGTCACAAAGTATCAATATGATATACAGGGACACTTTTCTTCTGACCTAGCACCTACAAACATCAAAGTACTCACCCTAAGTTTGAATCGAGATTCCGAACGTGACGGTATCACTGTAATTGACCCTACTCTCACCGTTCCGATAAACATAACCCTAACCTTCGCAAGAGGCCTAGTGTATACAAATTACATAAAGGAAACATTTTCCCTGTCCTGACAAGTACAAACATCAAAGTACACACCCTAACTTTGACTCGAGATTCCAAAAGAGTCAGTATCACTTTAATTGACCCTACTCTTACCTTTCCCCTAACCCTATCCCTAGCCGTCTCCCCAGGCCCAGTTTATCAAAATGAACTACAGGGATACTTTTTCACTGTCCTGACAACTACGAACATCAAAGTACTCCCTGTATCTTTGATTGGAGATTCTGAACTTGAAGGTATCACTTTAGTTGACCCTTCTGTCACCTTTCGGCTAACGCTAACCCTAGCCTTCTCCCCAGTATGGTGTCCATATGACATTCAGGGACACTTTTCCAATGTCCTGACACTTACAAACATCAAAGTACTCACCCTAACTTTGACTCGAGACTCAGAATGTGACGGTATCACTTTAATTTACCCTTCTCTCACTGTTCTCATAAAACTTGTCCTAACTCTAGAAGACTCTCAAGGCCCAGAGTGTCAATATGACCTTCAGGGACACTTTTACACTGACCTTACACCTACAAACATCAAAGTACTCACCCTAAATTTGATTCGAGGTTCCGAAGTTGACGGCATCTTTTTAATTGACCCAACTTTCACCGTTCCCCTAACCCAAACCCTAGCCATCTCCCCAGTCCCAGAGTACAAATATGACATACAAGGAGACTTTTCCACTGACCCGACAACTACGAACATCAAAGTACTCACTGTAACTTTGATACGAAATTCCGAACTTGACATTATCACTTTAATTTACCCAAATCTCACTGTTCCCATAACCCTAACCCTATCTGACTCCCCAGTCCCAGAGTATCAATTTGATATACAAGGACACCTTTTCTCTGACCTAGCAACTGTAAACATCAATGTACACACCCTAAATTTGAATCGAGATTCCGAACATAACGGTATCTCTTTTATTGACCCTTGTCTCACCGTTCCGCTAACCCTAACCCTAGCCATCTCCCTAGGCCTAATGTGTCAATATGACCTACAGGGTCATTTTTCCATTGTCCAGACAAGTACGACCATCAAAGTACACAACCTCACTGTGACTCGATATTCCGAACCTGATGGTATCACTATAATTGACCCTACTCTCACCGTTCCGACAACCCTAACACTAGACCTCGCACGAGTCCTAGTGTATGAAAATGACCTAAAGGGAAACTTTTTCCCTGTCCTGACAAATACGAACATCAAATAACTCACCCTAACTTTGACTCGAGATTCCGAACGTGATGGTTTCACTTTAATAAACCCTACTCTTATTTTTCCCCTAACCCTAACCCTAGCCATCTCCCAAGGCATAGGGTATCAAAATGACTTACAGGGATACTTTTCACTGTCATGACACTTACGAACATCAAATACTCACTCTACCTATGATTCGAGATACTGAATGTGACTAAATCACTTTAATTGACCCTTTTCTCACCTTTCCCCTAACCCTAAACCTAGCCTTCTGCCCAATTTAGAGGGTGCATATGACATACAAGGACACTTTTCCAATGTCCTGACACCTACGACCATCAAAGTACTCCCCCTCACTTTGACTCGAGATTCCGAACGTGGCGGTATCACTTTAATTGACGCTACTCTTACAGTTCTGCTTAACCTAAACCTAGAGGAATCCCAAGCTCCTGAGTGTTAATATGACATAGAGGGAAACTTTTCCAAAGATCTGACACCTACGAACATCAAAGTATTAACCCTCACTTTGACTCGAGATTCCGAACCTGACTATATCACTTTAATTGACCCACTTCTCACTGTTCTGTCAACCCCAACCCTAGCCTTTTCCCCAGTCACAGAGTATCAATATGACATACAGGTACACTTTTCCTCTGACCTAGAAACAACAAACATCAACGTACTCACCCTAAATTTGATTCGAGATTCTGAACTTATCGGTATCACTTTAATTGACCATACTCTCACCATTCCGCTAACCATAACCCTAGGCATCTCCCCAGGACTAGGGTCTTAATATGACCTACAGGGTAATTTTTCCATTGCCTTGACAAGTATGACCAGCAAAGTACTCACGCTAACTTTGACTCGAGATTACGAACGTGATGGTATCACTTTAATTGAACCCACATTAACCGTTCCTCTAACCCTAACCGTAGGCATCTCCCCAGTCCCAGAGTATAAATATGACATACAGGGACACTTTTCCAATGTCCTGACATGTACGAACATCAAAGAACTCATGATAATTTTGACTCGAAATTCTGAATGTGACGGTGTCACTTTAATTGACCCTACTCTTACGTTCCCCTAACCCAAACTCTCGCCTTAGCCCCAGGCCTAGTATATCAAAAAGACCTAAACGGATACATTTTCACTATCCTGACACCTACGAACATCAAAGCACTCACCCTAACTTTGACTTGAGAATCAGAATGTGACAGAATCACTTTAATTTACCCTTCTCTCACCGTTCTCCTAACCTTAACCCTAGAAGACTCCCAATCCCCAGAGTGTCAATAGTACCTTCAGGGACACTTTTCCATTGTCCTGACACCTACGAACATCAAAGAACTCACCCTAACTTTGACTCGAGATTCCTAACGAGATGGTATCAGTTTAATTGACGCTACACTTACCATTCCCCTAACCCTAATCCTAGCCATCTCCCCAGTCCCAGAGTATCACTATGACATACAGGGACACTTTTCCTCTGACCTAACACCAAGAAACATCAACGTACTCACCCTAAATTTGAATCAAGATTTCGAACTTATCAGTGAAACTTTAAATGACCCTAATCTCACGGTTCTGCTAACCCTAACCCTAGCCATCTCCCCAGGCCTAGTGTGTCAATATGCCCTACAGGGTCATTTTTCCATTATCCTGGCAAGTATGACCATCAAAGTACTCACCCTCACTTTGACTCGAGATTCCTAACGTGACGGTATCACTTTAATTGACGCTACTCTTACCGTTCTTCTAACCCTAACCCTAGCCGTCTCCCAACACCCAGAGTGTCAATAATACCTTTAGGGACACTTTTTCACTGTCCTGACATCTACGAACATCAAAGGAGTAACCCACACTTTGACTCGGGATTCCAAACGTGACGGTATCACTTTAATTGGTCCAACTCTCACCGTTCCCATAACCTTAACCCTAGTCGACTCCCCACTCCCAGAGTATCAATATGACATACAGACACACTTTTCCTCTGACCTAGCACCTACAAACATGAAAGTACTCACCCTAAATTTGAAATGAGATTCCGAACGTAACGGTAACACTTTAATTGACCCTACTCTCACTTTTCCGCTAACCGTAAACCTAGCAGTTTCCCCAGGCCGAGTATATCAAAATGACTAAAAGGGAAACTTTTTCACTGTTCTGACACCTATGAACATCAAAGTACTCACCCTAACTTTGACTAGAGATTAAGAATGTGATGGTATCTCTTTAATTTAAGCTTTTCTCACCGTTCTTCTAACCCTAACCCTAGTAGACTCCCAAGCACCAGACAGTCCATTATACCGCCATGGTCACTTTTCCACTGTCCCGACACCTACGAACATCAAAGTACTCACCCTCACTTTGACTCAAGATTCCGAACGTGATGGTATCACTTTAATTGAACCAACTCTCCGTTACCCTAACCCTAACCCTAGCCGACTCCCCAGTCCCAGAGTATCAATAGGACAAACAGGGACACGTTTCCAGTGACCTGACACCTACAAACATCAAAGTACTCACCATAAATTTGAATCGATATTCCGTATGTAACAGTATTACTTAAATTGACCCTACTCTCTCCGTTCTGCTAACTCTAACCCTAGCCGTCTCCCCAGGCCTAGTGTGTCAATATGAGCTACATTGTCATTTTACCACTGTACTGACAAGTACGACCATCAAAGTACTCACCCTCACTTTGATTCGAGATTCTGAATGTGTCGGTATTACTTTAATTAACCCAACTTTTACCGTTTCCCTAACCCTAACCCTAGCCATCTCCTCAGTCCCCTTGAATAAATATTACATGGAGGGACACTTTACCACTGACCCGAAACATACGAACAGTAAAGTAGTCACTCTAAGTTTGACTCAAGATTCCGAACGTTAAATTTTCACTTTAATTGACCGAATTCTCACCGTTCCCCTAACCCTAACCCTAGTTGACTCCCCAGTCCCAGAGTATCAATGTCACATACAGGGACACTTTTACGCTTTGCTAGCACATACAAACATCAAAGTACTCACCCTAAATTTGAATCGAGATTCTTAACGTAACGGTATCACTTTAATTGACCCTATTCTAACCGTCCCACTAAAACTAACCCTAGCCATCTCCGGGGGCCTGGTGTGTCAATATGAATGACAGGGTCATTTTTGCAATGTCCTGACACCTATAAACATCAAAGTACTCACCCTCACTTTGACTCGAGATTCCGACCGTGACGGTATCACTTTAATTGACCCTACACTTACCGTTCTCCTAAACCTAAACCTAGAGGAATCCCGAGTTCCTAAGTGTCAATATGACATACAGGGACTCTTTTCCAATGTCCTGACACCTACGAACATCAAACTAGTCACCCTAACTTTGACTCGATATACTGAACGTGACGGTA
>PVJL010018689.1:0-15386 GCA_004026885.1 Lyroderma lyra | reverse complement strand
AGTAGCCTCAGCAGATTCAAGAAAATTGAAAAATTATCAAGTGTATTCTCAGATCATAAACTCTGATATAGGAGATTACCTGTAAAAGGATAGCAGAAAAAAACACATATACATGGAGATTAGGTGATGCACTTATTACAAAAGAAGTTGACAAGGCACTGTAGAATTGTATGCCTGAAACCTATGTAATTCTTGCTAATAGATGTCACTCCAATAAGTCTAACAATAAAAAGAACATTAAAAACAAACAAATAAACAAACAACATCTTATTAATAACAAACTATATAAAAAGCAAATAAAATAATTAAAATTGATAAATACTAACGACAATGAAAATGCAACATATCAAAATTATTGAGACACAGGAAAAACAGTTATAGGAGGAAAATTTTTTTCATTACATTTCTATATTGAGAAAATATTTGCCAATAACACATCAGATAAGTGTACAATATCTAAAATATATAAAGAACTAATAAAACTTAACAAAAAAAATAAATAACGCAATTAAAAAGTGGGTAGAAGAACTAAACAGACACTTCTCCCATGAAGAAATACAAATGAGCAGCAGACATATGAAAAAATGCTCATGCTCATTAGCTATCAGGGAAATGCAAATCAAAACCACAATGAGATACCACCTCACACCTGTGAGAATGGCTATTATCAACAAGACAAGGAATAACAAGTGCTGGAGAGGAAGTGGAGAAAAAGGAACTCTGGTACACTCTTGGTGGGAGTGCAAACTGGTACAACCACTGCTGAAGAAAGTGTGGAGTTTCCTCAGAAAATTTGGAATGGAGTTACCATTTGACCCAGCAATCCCCCTTCTGGGGATCTACCCAAAAAACTTGAAAACCTTTGTACGCAAAGACCTATGTAACCCAATGTTCAATGCAGCGCTGTTCACAGTGGCCAAAACATGGAAACAACCAAAGTGCCCTTGACAGATGACTGGATAAAGAAGCTGTGGTACGTATACACAATGGAATATTACTCAGCTGTAAGAAAAGATGAAATATTGCCATTTGCGACAAAATGGATGGACCTGGGGATCATCTTGCTAAGAGAAATAAGCCAGTCAGAAAAAACAAAGAACTGCATGATTTCACTTATACGCGGAATATAAAACTGAAAGCAAAGAAAAAAAGAAATGAACAAATAATCCATAGACACAATCAATAGTTTAATGTTTATTTGGGGACGAGTGGGTTAGGGAAGGGAGAAAGGGGAGGGGGTGGGAGAGGAGTGGGGGGAAGTTAAATATAAGTTGATGGAAAGAGAATTCACATTAGGTGGTGAACTTATTATACATCAAGTTGACAATGCACTGTAGAATTGTATGCCTGAAACCTATGTAATCTTTGCTAACAGATGTCACCCAAATTAAAAAAAAAAGAATGAAATTAGAGTCACCAGTTATCAAAATTAACTCAATCTGGACCAAAGACCTAAACATACTACCAATAATGATAAATTGCATAGAGGAAAGTGTAGGTCCTAAACCTGTAGACCTTGCTTCAGAAAGAGTTTTATGAATGTTACCTCAAAGGCAAGGGAAGTAAAAGTCCAAAGAAATGAATGGGACTGTACCAAACGTTAAAGCTTCTGCACAGCAAAACAAACCATCAAGAACGCAAAAAGGCTACCGACAGAGTGGGAGAAGACATTTGCAAGCAATGACTGAAAAAGGGTTAAATCCTAAAATATATAATGAACTCCTAGAACTCAACACCAGACAAACAAAAAATCTGATTAATACACGGGCAGAGGACTTGAACAGGCACTTCACCCAAGAAGACAGATTATTCAAACACCCAAGAGATACATACAAAATATTTAAGTACAGTAGCTATTAGAGAAATTCCAGGACCTACCACTTCACACCTGGTATTAATAGAAAGGCTATGATCCACAAGACAAGGAATAACGAGTGTTGGAGAGGCTGTGGGAATAAAGACCTCTCATACGCTGCAGGTGGGCATGTCAATTGACACAGTGAAAATGGAAAACAGTACGAAGGTTCCCCAAAATATTAAGAATGAAGATACCCTACAACCAAGGAATCCCTTCTCTGGGTATCCACCCTCCAAATCTGAAAACATGTACTCATAGAGATATAGGTACCCCTGTGTTCCTTGCAGTACGATTTATGGTGGTCAAGATATGTCAACAACCACCATGTTCTTCAAAAGTGATTGGATGCAGGAGATGTGGTCCAAATACATGGTGAAACACTACACGCCCTGAAGTCAAGACGAAATACTGGCATTTGTGACAACATGGATGGGTCTGGAGATTACCATGCTAAGGGAAGTAAATCAAATAGGAAAAGCTGGGAACCACAGAACTTCACTCATATTTGGGATATAAAAATGAAAGCAACAAAGAAATATCCAAAAACTCATAAATACAGACAACACTTTAGTGGTTATAAGAAAGTAAGGAAAAAGAGAGGTGGTAGAAGAGGAAAGGGGGGGTCAAATGTAGGGGAAAGAAAGAACTGACTCTGGGTGATGAACGCACAATGCAATATATAACTATAAATTATGTATTATATAAATGCACACTTGAAACGAAATTTTACTAATCAATGTCACCGTAATAAATTTAAAACATAAATAAATAACCCTAACCATAAACCCGGCCTAAATAACAACGGAACCCCAAAACTAACCCTACACCAACTCCAAACCTAATTTAAAACAGAACCTTCAGCTTAAGTAGAATCTGAACACTAACTCTAAATCTCATAATAAATTCAAGAAATAATCTAAACCGAAATCTAACGCTAAACCGAACCCTAAATGAAAACCTAAGCCTACCCATAACACTATCCCTGAAAGGAACCCATACTGGCTTTTACTCGAAACCCAACCCCAACTCTAACTGGAAACCAAACCCTGACCTCCAAGCTAAATCTCACCCTAATCCGAAAATCTTCACCGCATCATGAACCCGGCCCTTCTCCTACCCTACCTTAAAACCTAACTCCAACCTCAAAGGTAACTCTAAGCCTAACTGTATCACTTACCCCGAATCATTAACTCACCCAAACACTAAACCAAGCCATATGCCTAACTGAAAACCTAACTCTATGTTCAACCTTTACCTCACTCTACCAATAGCCCTTCCCTTAACCCTACCCCGTGCCCTCATTTAAACATTCTTGATACCATAATCTCAAAGCTTCTTCTAACCGAATCCAAACTCTAGCTCTGAACCTAACCTGAAAACTAACACATATCCTAACTCAAAGTTAGATCAGTTTGTACCTATTTCAAGGCATTGCTAGTCCCCCGAGAAACCAGAGTTAAAGGAAGGGTTTTTTGGACAATTCCGTAGGTACTTTTACTGTTCCATCTTATGCTTCCTGATTAGGTGGCTGGGACCAAAATACAAGAACAGGCAGCGATCTCTTGCCGAGGAATTTTAGTACTGTATAACCTTGGATTCACCTTACTGTCTCTCTGTATGTTCTGTGAGATAGGTGAGCAGTGAATTAGCTGGGGCCTCCCCTAGTTTAACTGTATTCACGCCACTGTCCTAAACTCTTTTCCTAAATGAAGAAAGGCAGCAGCAAAGTGAGGGGAGAGGAAGCAAGGAATGCACTTTGAGTATGTTTTACAATTGACTGTTCAAAGTACTAGAGTTATAAGTGCATGCCTTCTAGAATATTTAAATTAGAAGCATTTGCTATTCATTTTTTATATGTGTTGTGTTCTACTCAGAATTAAAGTAAGTATTTCAGAAATACTGTTACACAAGCAAAATACAGAATGGAAAGTGGAGAAACTGGGAAAGACAGTTTCATGAGCATTATTCAGCATTTCATAGATGATTGTCATTTGGAGTCAGGGAGGAAGGAAGGAAGTGGCTGGTACTTGTGTTTGGTATTTTTGTGGTACGTCATCCTCTCAATCCTGATCTGAAAACACTAAGTAGCTTTGAGATTTGAGAAGTTAATTTGAAAAACTGAGAAGACTGGGTAGGGAGATCTATGATGAGCATTTGAATAGACTGTATGAGTTCAGGCCCCATTGTTTCTTCTAGGTAACTGGAAAGTTGAAAACCAATTTTGATGATCTCAAAGGCAAATGTTTTAGCTTAAATAAAAAAGAAAAAAAAAAAGGATTCAGAATTAAAGCTGTCACAAACACAATACCTAACTCAAGGACGAACCTAACTCTAACCTTAGTCAAAAATAAACGCTAAACCCAAACCTATCCCTAACATTAAATGTAACTCTAAATGGAATCTTAAACTTATTCCTATCGCCAAATCTAACCCTAAACCTGGCCTGTTCCTTAACCTTAACCATGAACGTAATCCCAACTTACACCCAAAACTTTGAATCAAAGCAAACCCTAAATCTAAACCTAAAACTAAATCTACTTCAAACATGAACCACGTACATAACCAAAATTCCTAAACGTAAACCCAAACCTAACCCTGGGCGTACACAACATCTTGGCCCTCACCCTAACCAGCACCTGAATCCTAATCATAACCTCACAACTAACATTATCTCTAAGCACAATCTTAACTGAAATGTTGATCTTTAACCTAAACCTAAGCCTCACTGAAGCCCTAAACCTAAACATATACCTAAAACATAAAACGAATTTTAAACCAAAATTGAACTTCAAAACTCACTCTAACCCTCACCTTGCCCATTCACTAAATCATACTCCCAACCATAACCCCAATATGAAACCTACAAAGCAAACTAAAACTAATCCCAATTTAAAAGTAAACCATAACATAAAGGTAAGCCTAACCTTAACACTACCCTTAACTTTAAACACAAACTCAACCCAATCCATAGCTTAAATGCAAACATAACTGTAACTCTATCCATACCACTAATCATAAACTCAGCCTTAACCCTAAATCTAGACTGTAATATGACCCTAACATTAACCCCATACTTAATTCAAAACCTAACTCCAAACCCAAAATTAAGAATTTAAAATTTCATTTTAAATTTACTTCCTAATCTCAAAATTAATTCTAATCCTACACTAACCATAACCATCATCACAAAGTCAATTCTGAACCCAAACTTATTCTAACACTTACCCTAACTTGAAGCTTACTCAAAACATAATCATAACTCTCATTGTGCCTCATGGAAACACAACTCTAGCCCCGTTCTCATACCAAACTCAAAGGGGGTGGGAGAGGAGGGGGGGAAGCTAAATATAAGGTGATGGAAAGAGAAGTCACATTAGGTGGTGAACTTATTATACATCAAGTTGACAATGCACTGTAGAATTATATGCCTGAAACCTATGTAATCCTTGCTAACAGATGTCACCCCAATAAGTCTAACAATAAAAATGAATTAAAAAAAAAAAAAAAACCCTTAATATAACTGTAAACCTAAACCTAACCCCCAGCCCTTACTCAAATCCTAACTTTAACCCCAATTTAAAGCCAAACCCTGCTTCAAAGCTAACCCTTTACCTACTTATTAATTGAGTCGTGAATATAATTAAAAAAAAGTATAAACTGAAGCACAAAATCTAACCTTAAACATAATCTTACCTTTTATTCTACAGCTAACCCTAATAATAAAATCAAACCTACCCTTATCCTATGCCTAACTCAAAAGCTATCCCATAACCTCTACCTAACGCCAAACCTAGACTTACCTAGAGTCCTTATCTTATTCTTAAACATACACCAACCCTAATTAACAACTAAAACATAACATTAATCCTAACTCTAATCCTAACCCTAAACCTAATGTTACCCATAGCTAGTTACCTGAACATAACATGGTTTCTAACCTAATCAGAAACTAATCATTTACCCTAAATCTATCCACTACATAATCCGAGACTTACCTTAAATCGAATTGTAGACTTAACCATAACCCTAACCATAACAGTAAGAGAAAGTGAAATCCGAACTTCAAAAGTCAATATAACGCTAATATTAACCCTAATTCTAATTATCAAATTAACACTAAAGCTAACCTTAACTATAACACTGACTCTAACTGATACCACAAACCTAGCCCAAACAGTAGCCCTAAAACTCAGGCTAACACTAACCCTGATTTATATTTAAGCCTAACTTCAATGCTCAGAATAAACTTAACACAGGGGCTGAGAGACGTATACATTGGAAACCACAAGACATTAAAAGAAATTGAAGAACACACAAAGAAATGCAAAGAGATTTTATGTTCATGGATGGGAAGAATGGACCTCATTACCATCGTCATGTTACTCAAAGCAATGAACAGATTTAGTGCCATCCCCATGAAATTTCCAATGACAGATTTTCAAAATATTTGAAGAAAAACATCAACAGATTTGTATGGAATCAGAAAAGTCCCCAAATAGCCACAGGCTGCGTAAGAAAAAAAAAAAAAAAACAACAACGACAAGTGTGGATGTAGCACGCACTTTGACTATAGTCTATAACACACAATGAGAATAAAAAAAGCAGCACGGTATTTGCAGGAAAATAGACACACAGACCAATGAAAAAGAACTGAAAACCCAGAAATAAACCCAGATAAATATTTGGAGATCGTTTTTGACAGAGGAGCGAAAAATTTATAATGAAGAAAGAAACCATTTTCCACAAAAGGTGCCGTGGCATATAGAAGACCACATACAAAAGAATGAAATTAGAGTCACAAGTTATCAAAATTGACTTGATCTGGACCATAGACCTAAACATACTACCAATAATGATAAATTGAATAGACAAAAGCGTAGGTCCTAAATCTGTAGACCTTGCTTCAGAAAGAGTTTTATGAATGATACCTCAAAGGCAAGGGAAGTAAAAGTCCAAAGAAATGAATGGGGCTGTACCAAACGTAAAAGCTTCTGCACAGCAAAAGAAACCATCAAGAACACAAAAAGGCTACCGACAGAGTGGGAGAAGACATTTGCAAGCAATGACTGAAATGGGGTTAAAACCAAAAATATATAAAGAACTCCTAGAACTCAACACCAGACAAACAAAAAATCCGATTAACACACGGGCAGAGGACTTGAACAGACACTTCGCCCAAGAAGACAAATTATTCAAAGAACCAAGAGATACATACAAAAGGTTTAAGTACACTAGCTATTAGAGAAATGCCATGAACTACCACTTCACACTTGCTATTAATAAAAAGGCTATGATCCACAAGACAAGGAATATCAAGTGTTGGAGAGGCTGTGGGAATAAAGACCTCTCATACGCTGCAGGGGGGCTTGTCAATTGACAAAGCAACTATGGAAAACAGTACGAAGGTTCCCCAAATTTTTAAGAATGAAGGTACCCTACAACCAAGCAGTCCCTTCTCTGGGTATCCACCCTCCAAATCTGAAAACATGTTCTCATAGAGATATAGGTACCCTTGTGTTCCTTGCAGTACAAGTTATGGTGGCCAAGACATGTCAACAACCACCATGATCTTCAACAAGTGATTGGATGCAGGTGATGTGGTACATTTACACGGTGAAACACTACTCGCCCAGAAGTCAAGATGAAATACTGCCATTTGTGACAACATGGATGGGTCTGGAGATTACCATGCTAAGGGAAATAAATGAAATAGGAAAAGCTGGGAACCATAGAACTTCACTCATGTTTGGGATGTAGAAATGAAAGCAACAAAGAAAAATCCAAAAACTCATAAATACAGACAACACTTTAGTGGTTATAAGAAAGTACGGAAAAGAGAGGTGGTAGAAGAAGAAAGGGGGGTTCAAATATAGGGGGAAGGAAGCACTGACTCTGGGTGATGAACGCACAATGCAATATATGACTATAAAATATGTATTATAGAAATGCACACTGGAAATTAATTTTACTAATCAATGTCACCGTAATTAATTTAAAACATAAATAAATAACCCTAACCATAACTCTCGCCTAAATTACAACTGATCCCCAAAACTAACCCTACACCAACTCCAAACCTAATTTAAAACAGAACCCTCAGCTTAACTAGAATCTAAACCCTAACTCTAAATCTCATAATAAATTCAAGAAATAATCTAAACCGAAATCTAACGCTAAACCGAACCCTAAATGAAAACCTAAGCCTACCCATAACACTATCCCTGAAAAGAACCCATACTGGCTTTTACTCGAAAGCCAATCCCAACTCTAACTGGAAACCAAACCCTGATCTCCAAGCTAAATCTCACCCTAATCCGAAAAACCTAATAATTAACTGAAATCTTCACAGCATCATGAACCCGGCCCTTCTCCTACCCTAACTTAAAACCTAACTCCAACCTCAAAGGTAACTCTAAGCCTAACTTTATCACTTACCCCGAATCATTAACTCACCCAAACCCTAACTCAATCCATAGGCCTAACTAAAAACCTAACTCTACCCTCAACCTTTACCTCACTCTACCAATAGCCCTTCCCTTAACCCTACCCCGTGCCCTCATTTAAACATTCTTGATACCATAATCTCAAAGCTTCTTCTAACCTAATCAAAACTCTAGCTCTGAACCTAACCTGAAAACTAACACATAACCTAACTGAAAGTTAGATCCTTACAATAATCACAACCACAACAGTACAAATAACTCTCACCCCCACCTTTACATATCCTGAACACTAACCACAATTTGAATGAAATCTCTAACCTCAAAGGTAACTCTAAGGCTAATACCAAACATAACCCTACTCTGAAACACAACCTTAACACACGTCCTAAACATACCCCTAAACCTATCACAGGTTCTGGGTTCCCAGCTGCATGGCATTCAGGAAGTCACAATCAGGACAGTTCTATTGTCTCGTGATTGGCTCTGGGGCCACATGACATCAGAACGCTTGATACCGCCTGGGGACCCCGATTCGCTGGCCTTGCCACTGTGAGGTCTCGGTCAGCAGACTTTCTGATTATAGCTCCCTGGCGACTTCCTCTTTCCATCTGGGCATGTGGGTGCACGCCCCAGGTGCCTTCTTCCCTCATCAGCAGTTGTTCCCTCAAGCCACAGGCCCTCCTGTCTTCTGCACCCCTCCTCACCAAACTGCTGCTCTCTCCTGGGTTCTGAGGTTTTCCAGTGCAAAATTGTGATGCATCAGTTTGTACCTATTTCAAGGCATTGCTAGTCCTCCCCGAGATACCAGAGTTAAAGGGAGGGTATTTTGGGCAATTCCGTAGGTAATTTTACTGTTCAGACGGATGTTTACTAGTTGTGTGGCTGGGACCAAAATACATGAAGAACAGGCAGCGTTCTCTTGCCGAGGAATTTTAGTGCTGTATAACCTTGGACTCACCTTACTGTCTCTCTGTATGTTCTGTGAGATAGGTGAGCGGTGAATTAGCTGAGGCCTCCCCTTGCTTAACTCTATGCCGCCACTGTCCTGAACTCTTTTCCTAAAGGGAGAAAGGTGGTGGCACAGGGTGGGGAGAGGAAGCACGGAATGCACTTTGAGTATGTTTTACAATTGACTGTTCAAAATACTAGAGTTATAAATGCATGCATGCCTTCTAGAATATTTAAAATAGAAGCCTTTGCTATTCATTTTTTATGTGTTGTATTCTACTCAGCATTAAAGTAAGTATTTCAGAAATACTGTTACACCAGCAAAATACAGAATGGAAAGTGGAGAAAACGGGAAAAACAGTTTCATGAGCATTATTCAGCATTTCATAGATGATTGTCATTTGGAGTCAGGGAGGAAGGAAGGAAGTGGCTGGTACTTGTGTTTAGTATTTTTGTGGTACATCGTCCTCTCAATCCTGATCTGATAACTCTAAATAGCTTTGAGATTTGAGAAGTTAATTTGAAAAACTGAGAAGACTGGGTAGGGAGATCTATGATGAGAATTTGAAAGACTATATGAGTTCAGGCCCCATTGTTTCTTCTAGGTAAGTGGAAAGTTGACAACCAATTTTGATGATTTCAAAGGCAAATGTTGAGGTAAAAATTTAATAAAAAAGAATCAGTATTGAAACTATTTCAAATACAGTACCTAACTCATAGATGAACCTAATCCAATCCTTAGTGTTAAGTGAAGCATAAACCCAAACCTAACCCTAACATTCTTTTTTTTTATTTTTTTTTGTTTTGTTTTGAGTTACTATCTTTTTTTTAAAATTCCTTTTTATAGTTAGGCTTATTCGGGTGACATCTTTAGCAAGGATTACATAGGTTTTAGGCATAACATTCTACAGTGCATTGTCAACTTGATGTATAATAAGTTCACCACCTTATGTGACTTTGCTTTCCATCACCTTAATTTAGCTTCCACCCTTCCTCTCCCACCCCCTCCCCTTTCTCCCCTCCCTAACCAACTCATCCCCAAATAAACATTAAACTATTGTGTCCATGCTAACCCTAACTTTCAATGGAACTCATAATGGAATCTTAAACTTATTCCTAGCCCTAAGTCTAACCCTAATCCTGGCCTGTTCCCTAACCTTAACCATGAACTCAATCCCAATTTACACCCAAATCCTTGACTCAAAGCAAACCCTAAACCTAAAATTAAAACTAATACTACTTCTAACATGAACCATGTACTTAACCAAAATCCGTAAATGTAACCCCAAAACTAACCCTGGGCGTCAACATCATCTTGGCCCTCACCCAACCAGCACCTGAATTCTAATTATAAATTCACAACTAACCTTATCTCTAATCATAATCCTAACTGAAAACTTCACCCTTACCCTAAACTTAAGCCAAACTGGAGTCCTAAACTTAAACATACACTTAAAACTTAAAACTAATTTTAACCCAAAATCGAACTTCAAACCTCATTCTAACCCTCACCCTACTCCTTCACTATATCGTTCACCCAACCATAACCTCAGGATGTATCCTACAAAGAACACTAAACCTAATCCCAATTTAAAAGTAAACCATAACATAAAGGTAAGCCTAACCTTAACCGTAACCTCAACTTTAATCACAAACTAAACCCAAACCTTAGTTCTTACCTTAAATGCAAACATAACTGTAACCCTATCCATAACACTAATCATAAACTCAGCCTTAACCCTAAACCTAGACTGTAATATGACCCTAACGCTAACCCCATACTTAGTTAAAAATCTAACCCCAAACCTAAACCTAAGCCTTTAAAATTTCATTTTAAATTTACATCTTAATCTCAAAATTAATTCTAATCCTACACTAACCCTAACCATAATCACAAAATCATTTCTGAACCCAAACTTATTCTAACACTTACTCTAACTTGAAGCTTATTCAAAACGTAATCCTAAGTGTAATCCTGCCCCTAAATGGAAACACAAACCAAACCCCAATCTCATACCAATCTCAAAACCTAATCTTAAACATAACTTAAAACATAACCCTTAGCATAACTCTAATCCTAACCCTAAAACCAGCCCTTACTCAAAACCTAAATTTATCCCCAATTTAGAGCCACACCCTGCCTCAAAGCTTACACTCACGCACAACTTCTTACCTACCACTCAACTGAACCATGAGAATAACAAAAAAACTTAAACTTAAGCCCAAAATTTAACCTTAAACACAATTTTACCTTTTGTTCTACTGCTAACCCTAATAATAAAATCAAACCTAACCTTATCTTTAACGTTAAGCCTAACTCAAAATCAAACTTCTAACATCTACCTAAAGCTTGACCTAGGTTTATGTACAGTCCCTATCTTAGACTTAAACCTACACCACCCCTAATTAACAAATAAAACAATAACCTCAAATCTAACTCTAATCCTAATCCTAAACCTATTGGTAACGACAGCTAGTTACCTGAACCTAACAAGGATTCTAAACTCATCAAAAACTAAACACATACCCTAAATCTACCCATTACATTATCCAAGCCTTCCCACAAACCAAATTCTACACCTAACCGTAACCCTAATCAAAACAGTAATTGAAAGTGAAACCAGAACTTCAAAAGTCAATATAACCCTAAACTTAACTCTTATTCTAATAATCAACTGAACACTAAATTAACCTTAATCATAACACTAACCTTAACTGATACCACCAACCTAAAAAGAGCAATAACCCTAAATCTCAGTCCAAAGTGAACCGTAAATTGTATTTTAACCCTAAACTCAATGCTGAGAATAAACTTAACACAGGGGCTGTGGGATCTATACATTGACAACCACAAGACATTAAAAGAAATTGAATAAGGCACAAAGTAATGCAAAGAGATTATATGTTCATGAATGGGATGAATGAACCTCATTAATATGGTCATGTTACATAAAGCACTGAACAGGTTTAATGCCATCCCCTTCAAAATTCCAATGACAGTTTCTGAAAAATTTAAAGGAAAACATCAACAGATTTGTATGCAATCATAAAAGACCCCCAAAACCCACAGGCATCTGAAGGGAAAAAAAAATAAGGGTAGAGGTTTCACATTCTTTGACTTCAGTCTGTAAAACACAATGACAATAATATAACCCCATGGTATTTGTAGAAAAATCGGCACACACACACACACAAAAAAAAGAAAAAGTACGGAAAACCCAGAAATAATACCACAAATATATGTGGAGATCATTTTTTATGGAAAGCCAAAAATATACAATGAAGGAAAGAAACCATTTTCCATAAATGGTGCTGTGGTGTAGAGAAAACCACATTCAAGAGAATGAAACTAGACTGACAGTTTTCACCATATACCATAATTAACCCAATCTGGACCAAGGACCTAAACATACTACCAATAATGATAAATTGCATAGAAGAAAGCATAGGTCCTAAGGCTGTAGACCTTGCTTCAGAAAGAGTTTTATGAATGTTACCTCAAAGGCAAGGGAAGTAAAAGTCCAAAGAAATGAATGGGACTGTACCAAACGTAAAAGCTTCTGCACAGCAAAAGAAACTAGAAGAAAGCAAAAAGGGCACTTTGGTGCCCTGTAACAGATGACTGGATAAAGAAGCTGTGGTACATATACACAACGGAATATTACTCAGCTGTAAGAAAAGATGAATGCAATATAAAATTGCATGCCTGAAACCTATGTAATCCTTGCTAACAGATGTCACCCCAATAAGTCTAACAATAAAAATGAATTTTTAAAAAAAGATGAAATATTGCCATTTGCGACAAAATGGATGCAATTGGAGATCAGCATGCTTAGTGAAATAAGCCAGACAGAAAAAACAAAGAACTGTATGATTTCACTCATATGCAGAATATATAACTGAAAGCAAAGAAAAAAGAAATGAAGAAACAAATAACCCATGGACACAATCAATCAATAATTTAATGTATATTTGGGCACAAGTGGGTTAGGGAGGGGAGAAAGGGGAGGGGGTTGGAGAGGAGGTGGGGAAGCTAAATATAAGTTGATGGAAAGAGAAGTCACATTAGGTGGTGAACTTATTATACATCAAGTTGACAATGCATTGTAGAATTGTATGCCTGAAACCTGTGTGTAGTCCTTGCTAACAGATGTCACCCCAATAAGTCTAACAATAATAATGAATTAAAAAAACAAAAACAAAAACAAAAACTTTTATATAGATATGAAATTAGTACTACCCATGTAGAATGTGCATCCTTATTTTTCCTTCACAGATTTTGGAAAAAAGGTACTCATGATACACAGCAAAATATGGTAAAGGCTACATTAAAAATGATCTGAGTGCTCCCTGTGTCAATTCTCCCTTGGCTGGTACAAAGCTAGCATCATTCTGGATGGAGGAAAGTAAACTCATTACATACAGTGGATGCCACCTAAGGCATTAGGGCTAATTCTCTCCTTAAGAAGACTGAGGGGGAATGAAATCTATAGTGATGGAAGGAGAACTCACACTGGGTCGTGAACTTATCATACAAGTTGGTGATGCACTGTAAAACTGTACACCTGGAGCCTAGGTAATTCTTGCTAACCAATCTCACCTCAACAAGTCTAACAATAAAAATTTATTTTTAAATTGAAAAAAATAATAAAATTCCAGTGGGCAAGACAGGAAAATGTATAGAAGACTAAAGACTAACGTGGAAAGTACTCTAACAGAGAAAGATACCAGGTGTTAGAGATTGCTGAGGAAGAGATAACTAAAACCCAAGGCTTCCCCAGCATAGTGAGATACAGGTGTACCCACACCAGGCACATACACAGAAGGGGGCACGGGCACATGTGGGCATGATGGTGGGTGGCAAGATCAGAGCAGGGAGGTCCTGCACACAATGCTGTGGGGTCTCGCTTTTCAGAATGGACAGATATGAAAGTATTTAAAGCAGGGGAATGGCCATTCTAAGATGCTCATGATAAAATATACATATAGTAGAGAACAGAGTATGAAGTGAAAAATAACCCCACTCTCAGGGTGAAGGGAGGGGTCATTTCTCAAATTTACCTTGAAAATGTCACAGGCTACTACTGTTATCCAAAGTCAACAAGCACTACTTTCTCTCTAACATAACAGTTGTCCCCTATGACCCACCTTGGCTTGCACTGATGATGATGTCAGGTTGAAAGACAATCCAGGATGAAGAATCTACATGTCATAAGAAATTCTAAACCAGAAGAGATGAAAACAAAAGGCCAACCTGGCTCCACTTACCACTTGCCTCAAACCCATTTCTGAGGCCACTTTAAATACCTGTTCCTTGATAATAAGAAACTCCCCACTGTAGTTCCTGAGACATTATTCCAATTGATGAGCACAGATCTTTAGGACTCTCTTAGAAACCAGGGTAAATGTGGGTGACAGCTTCTCTCTGTGCACAGTGCCAATGACTTTGAAAGGCATACAGAGATTACACAGGACAGGAGACTGGCTGGTCAAAGGAGAAGGACCTACAAATGAAGGAAACAGTGTGCAAAGGAATGATGGTGCAACCAGAAAATGCTGCCAATGCTAGTCCATAAGATGTAAAATTTAACACTTTTAAAGCTTTTAGTAAATGTTTCTTCAACTGCAGTTAAGGGAAAAAGTGAACTGTCATGTCTCACTGATAACATAGAGGGAGGAAGAGAGAAGTTGAGAACAATCCAAGAAAACGTCTTCTCAAGGAGAAAGCATGTCAAGGCTTCATTCACAGTGTTTTTTTCTCTCAATAACCAACGATTCATCATCATTTACACCTGCACATTAAAGAAATGAGAAATGTACCTGGATGATTCCAAAATCAAATTCTCAGGTAATTCACTGAGAATATTTCAAATATAAGTGTTTTGTGTTTAATTATCTAATAACTGGTCAATTCTCCACTGCACACAGTAGTAGGTCTAGGCACAGAGATCTTGCAGGAAGCAGACCTCCAAATAACCTTACTTGACAGAGACTCATAACTATCAGTTATACTGCTCGTGTGTCAGGTGAGTAGCCTTTGGTGAACTTGACAAATGCAGCTGAATAAACTAAACATGATTCTCAGTTCTGTTCCAATTACCCAGATACAATCAGAAGACAGATTTTAATCAGCTGGT
>PVJL010018688.1:0-15386 GCA_004026885.1 Lyroderma lyra | reverse complement strand
CCTTCTGGCAGACCCCAAACTGATCATCATGAAGAGCCTTAGCTAATCCCCAAATCACCAGAACTGAGCCATCATACAGACCACTGTGGAGACACGAATAGAAACCCTAGCAGAGAAGCCAGCAGAGAGACTCGAGAAGACTGCAACTTGGACCAGGACAGACCCTAGGATGATCCCAATCAAACTGGAAAGAAGAACCTCAAATGAATCAAAGCCGCCCAGCACAAAGACCCTCTACTATCGCAACCTTAGCAAAACAGAGACCACCCACTGAACTCTTACTTGACCAACAAAGGAACCTCAGGCCAAGACTCAACATGATGAGCCCAGGGACAACTGCAGATCTGGAACATGACCAGGGAGACGACGCCCAGCACAAACCCAACCTGACAAGCACAGCACCAAAGAGTCTATGAACCTGACCACCAGAGAGACCTCAGCAAATCTTCAAACGGAACAGCACAGATATCTAAAGCAGACCTGCAACATGACCCAGCACGACATCTTTACTACATTGTCTTCATACCCAGCACGGGGAACCCTGACAGAACTCCCAGATGACCAGAATAGGGACTTCTCACAATCCCCAACCTGATAATCAAAGATGGCACCAGCACTCCCTTGATTCTGCAGAGCAGAATCCCCAATTCTGATCTCCAGTATGACCAGAACAGAGAATCCGGGAGCACACGAATCTAACAGAGAGATACCAGCTGTCCCCAAACTTTCCCAAGGCAGACCCCAGGCAGATTTCCAAATGTGAATAGGAGAAGAGACCCTCAGCATAAACCTAGGTGTCTGAACCAAGAGACCTGTGATTGACCCTAATCTGACCAAAACAGAGAGAACCCACTGAACTCAAACTCGACCAACTCAGAGTACTCAAGCAGAAGGTCAACATGACAAGCACAGGGATCCCTGCAGACCTGGAACCTGACAGAACAAGGACACAGTGAAGACAATGTGACAAGCAGAGTGTCCAGGAATCCATATAACTAGTTCATCAGAGAACCCTGTCAAATCTTCCAACAGACCAGAATATATCCTTCAAGAAGAACCATAACCTGACCAGCCACAGAATTCTCTAACACTTACACGTTCTAAAGGACTCAGAGTACTATGTAGAACCCTGAAATGATAAGCACATAATTCCCTGGTAGACTCGTATCTACACCTACACAGAAATTCAAGACAGACTCTCCATATGAGCAGCCACATAGAACTCAGGTAGACACCCAAATGAAACAGCACAGACAACCAAAGCAGACCCAAAGTATGACAAGCACAGATACCCGTGGCAGAGCTCTAAAGTGACTAGTGTAAACACATTAGGAAATCTATAACTTCACCAGAACAGAGATCACAGTCATACCCCTCACAGAAATGATTACAAATACTATGAGCATACCCTTAAAATAATGAGCACAAAAAATACCAGGAAGTCTTGCAACTGACCAGTACATAGACCCCAGATAGACTTCTCACCTGACGACAACAGATACCTCAGCAAGTCTACCAAATTGAAAAGCACAATGACACCCAAAAGATCCCCACCCCAATCAGCACAAAGTACAACAGCCTGACCCCATAATACTTCAGCAAAAACAACCCAAAAGACTTCAACCTGACCAGTATGAAGACTCCGAGCAGAACCCAAACAAGCCCAGCACAGAAAGCACCATATGTATGTTCACCTGGCCTGACCAGAAACCCCTCAGTAACCTGAAATTTCACCAACACAGAGAGAACTTAAGCAGAAACTAAACATGACAAGCACAGGGACCCCAGTGGACATGTAAACTGTGCATGAAATAGACACCCAGCAGACACCAAACCTGAAAAGCACTGTACCCAGCAATTCATTAAACTGACCAAGAGACAGACCTAATTTTTTTCTCTGAAGAGACCAGCACAGATATCACAAGCAGATCTTCATCTGAAAAGGCAGCAAAACCTAAAGTAAATGTATATTCTACAGAGCACAGAGAAACCTGACATAAACCCCAAGTGACCAGCATAGAGATTCTTGCCATAACCCCAACCTGACCATCACAAGGTTCCCCAGGATATGCAGAACCTGGCTATCACAGACAGCCACAGTAAACTCCCAACCTGAACAGAACAGAGCTTTCAATAACACACACGACCAGGCAAAGGAAGGAGCAGAACACCAAACGAACCTAGACAGTCTCCAGGCAGATTCCAAATGTGACTGCAAATAGATACTTTTAGCAAATCCCCAACCTGACCACCAAGAAATCCCTAGGCAGAACTTCAACCTGACTAGTATAGAGACCTTTTGCACACCTCCCACTTGACCAGAAGACCCCGAGGTGAATAGCATTGAAACTTTAAGCAGATCCTAAAACTTCACAGCACAGAGATCCAAGGAAGACCCAAAACATGACGATCACAGAGATCCCAGCAACTCTCTAACATGACAAGAACTGAGACACCCGAGAGATCCCAGCAGACAAAGAACGTGACCAGCAGAGAGACCCCAGGGAGACTACCAATCCGATAGGCACCGCACTACATCAGTCTCCTATCCTGACCAGCAGACAAATCAAAATATACCTCAACCTTACCAGCACAGAATCCCCAGTCATAACATCAGTATGTGCAGCATAAACACCCAAGACGCACTCTATGTCTGACGACCACAAAGATACTAGCTGATTTCGAAATAAACCAGCACAGAGACCCCACGCAAACCACCAACCTGAAGAGTACAGAGACATGAAGTGGACCTCAAAGCTGACCACCAAGAAATCAACAGCAGAAGCCCACTCTCACCAGAAAAATACCCAGATGTGCCCCAAACTGAGCAGCAGGAAGATCAACCAGTCCTCCACTACAGGGCACACAGACACTCAGAACACCCCTGAAGTAACCAGCACAGAAAGCCTTAGCATACCCAAAGCAAGAGTAGCAAAGAGTCCTAAAAGTGCCCAAACTTTACCAGGACAGGACTCGAAAGCAGCCCCTAAACCTCACTGAGTACAGAGATCCAGAGAAGACCCCTAACCTGACCAATGCCTCCGGAGACACTCAATCTGACAAACACAGAGATCCTGAGGTGACCTCCAACATGACCAGCCAGAGACCTGAGATCGATTAACACCTGATGGGAAACAGAGATTCCTAGCTTCCCATTATCCTGACCAACATAGAGATCAAGGCAGACACACAACATAATGATCACAGAGACACAGCAGACTTGGAACGTAAAAAACAAAGAGACTCCAGCTGATCCCATCCTGACGAGCACAGCACCCCACCATTTCACAAACAACCCCAGCAGAGAACCAACCAGAGCTACAATCAATTCCAGCACAGAGGATTATAGCATTCCTTTAACCTGTGCAGTAGACACCAAAGGCTGACTTCTGTGCTGAGAAGCACAGAGACCCTTGGCATACCCTAACATGATCTGCCACATAAATCGTAGCATTGTCCCTACCATGACCATCGCAGAGACACTTAGCAGACATTGACCCCACCTGATGAGCACAGACACTCTAGGTGACCTCAAACCTGACAAGCACAAAGACCTCACATAGTCCTCAAACCTGATCATAAAAGAATAAGCAGAAGAACTCCGACCTCAATAGAAGGGTACTCAGAAGGACCCCAACCTGAGCAGCAGGAAGATCATACCAGACCACCAAAGTGATCAGTAGAGAAAACTCAGGCAAAACCTTACCGTTATTGAATACATATATTAAAACCCCTGATGTGACCAGCACAGAAATCACTGGCAGACCCATAACCAGATCATCAAAGAGACCCCAGGTCAACTTCGAATGTCACAACCACAAAGACCCCAAAAGGACCCACACTTGACAGAACAGAGTGCATTAGCAAAACCCAAGTGTAATCACCAAGGGTACTCAGAAGACCTCAACCTGATCAGCAAAAAGCCACTCAGAAGAACAGAAACCTGTCCAGCACAAAGAACCCTGACTGATCTTAACATGACCAGAAGAGGGACACCTCTGCCACCTCAAACTTAAGCCAAAAACTGCAAGCAGAAACTCAACATGACAAACACAGGCACCCATGCAGACCTGGAAACTGACTAGAATAAATGAACCCCAACTGACCCCCAACCTGGCAAGCACAGATACCACTGAAAGATCCAAATTGACATGTCCCAGAGACTCCAGATTTAAATCCAACCATACCAACACAACAATACCAAGCAGACCAAAAAGTGGGCCAGCGAAGAGACCCTAGGCAGACATTCATTCACACCAGCACACAGACACCAGGGAGAACTAAAAGCTGACAAAGAACAAAGACTCCAGGCTGATTCCCACCACACAGATTATGGGCAGTTCCCTAATCTGACCAGAAAAGAGACCCCAGGCACAAACACATAACCAGCACAGAAACCACAGCTGAACACCTATTGGTCCAGCAAATGAACACTTGACAGATTCCTAACCGGAACAGCACACGGACCCCTAGCAGACATGCAAACTGACGAAAACAAATTTCCCAGGCAGATGTCCCTAAGAACAACACAGAGATCCAAACAGACACCTTACTTGGCCAAGACAGAGCAAAAAGGCAGCTCAAGAAACTCACTGAGAATATATATCCCCAGGCGACCAATAACCAGAAGAGCACTAAGTATCCAGGCAGATGCTTAATCTAACCACCACAGAAACACCGAATGACCGAAAATGTGACTAGCAGAGAGATACCTGGCCATTCCCCACCTGACTGCCAACAGAGAATCTGAGCATTCCTGTAACCTGACCAGTAAATTGGAACATGAAAAGCAAAGAGACCTCTAATGAACCCCAATGTAACCTTCACAGTATGTACACTTCTTTGAAAAACACCAGTAGAGATCCAACCATACCCTCAACCTGACCAGTGCAGAGATTTACAGCAGACTCTCAACCTCTTAGTAGTGACCCCAGACAGACTTCTAACCTGAGCAGCAAAGGACCCCTGAAATACCCTTAACATAACTGGGCACATGAAATCCAGTGTGACCCCTAACCTGACCATCACTGACACCCCTGGCAGACCCCCAATCTGGCCAGTACAGTGACCTTCATTAGACCTATAACCTGACAAGAATAAAATCACCAGGAGAACCCTTATCTTAGCAGAAATGTATCAAAAAGCCCCCCAACATGAGCAGCAAAAACACTGATCCAGACATCCAATGTGACCAAGACCGAGACCCAAGAAATACCCTCATCATTACAGGACTCGCAGAAGAATGTTTACATGACCAGTGCATGAATCCCTGGAAGAACCATTATTAGAGCAGGATAGAGACCCAAGCCATCGTTTCAACATTAGCAGCAAAGATAATTCAAACCTGATCAGCACAGAGCCCTAAGACAGAAAATTAAATGGAGAAGGATAGAGACCTCAGGGAGACCACAGAAGTGACCAGCAATAACACCGGAGGTGAAGGCCCAACCAGACACGGTGGAAAGAACCTGAACTGATACCCAAATGGATTAGCCTAGAGACCCCAGCGTGACTTCCAATGTCACGACCACAGAGACACCAAGAGGATCTAAACCTGTCCAGCACAAAGACCCTCAGCAGACCTCGAACCTGACCAGAACAGAGAACATCAGGAGTACCCCAAAGTAATCAGCAAAGAAACTCTCAGAAGACCTCAACTTGTTGAGCACAGAAACCACAAGACTAACAATATTTCCAGCACAGAGACCCTCGAATGATCCCAACTTGACCAGAAAAGGGACAACCCTATGACCTCAATATGACCAAGAAGAAGACCTCAGGGAGACACTCATCATGCTAAGCATAGGGACCCAAGCAAACCTGCCACCTGGCCAGAAAACAGACCCCCAGCAGACACCCAACCTGACAAGCACAGTACCAAGCAGTCCATTAACCTGATAAGCAGAGACATCCCAAAAAAATCTCCCGAAAGACAAGCACAGATACCCCAATCAGAAACAAAACCTGAGGAGGCAAAGCACATCATCATTTTAACCAGCACAAAATATCCTGAAAGAACCTTCAAATAACCAGTATTAAGCTTCCTGCCAGTACCCCCAAACTGACCATAATGAACAACCCTAGAAAACCCCCAAACTGACCAGAAGGGAGGCATATTACAGACTTCTGTTGAGACAAGAACAGAGACCCTAGACAAGGAAACCAGCAGAGAGACTTTAGAAGACCGCAAACTGGAACAGGACAGACCCCAGGTAAATCCCAATAGGACTGAAAATAAGAACACTAGGAGAATCAAAACCTGCCCAGCAGAAAGACCCCCGACTATCGCAACTTGACCAAAACTGAGACCATCCACTGAACTATAACTTGACCAACACAGGGACTCAGGCATAGATTCATCATGATGAGCCCAGTGACCCCAGCAGGCCTGGATCCTGACCAGGGAGAAGACTCTCCAGCACACACCCAACCTGATAAACACACTACCCAACAGTGTATGAACCTGACCACCACAGCGACCTGAGCAAATCTTTAAACAAACGAGCACAGATATCTAAAGCAGACCCGCAACATGACCTGCACAACATCTTTAGCACATTGTCTTCATACCCAGCATGGGGAACCCTGACAGAATGCCCATATGACCAGCATAGAGATTTCTCACAGACCCAAACCTGATTATCACAGATAGCCCCAGCAGACCCCTAGACTGTGCAGAACAGAAGCCCCAATCTTGACTTCCAACATGATTAGAACAGAGAAACCAGAAACACACGAAACCAGAAGAGAGATACCAGCAGGCCCAAAACCTGACCAAGTCAGACCCCAGGCAGATTTACAAATATGAATAGGGGCAGAGACCCTCAGCAGAAACCCAGCCGACGTCGCACAGAGACCAGTGACTGACCCACATCTGACCAAAAGAGAGACAAGCTACCGACCTCAAACTTGACCAACTCAGAGACCTCAAGCAGAAAGTCAACATGACAAGCACAGGGACCCCTGCAGACCTGGAACCTGACGTAACAAGAGACACACCAGACACAATCTGACAAGCACAGTGTCTGGCGGTCTATATACCCAATTCAGCAGAGAAACCCTAGCAAATCTCCTAACAGAGCAGAATGCATACTTCAAGAAGAACCCCAACCTGACCAGTCGCAAAGTTTTCCAGCAGATCCCCATTCTAACCAACACAGAGTACCGTAAAGAACCCAAAATGACCAGCACATAAAACCCTGGAAGACCTATATCTATACCAGCATAAAGAACCACGACAGATGCTCAACATGACCAGCTACAGAGAACTCAGTCAGACACCCAACCTGAACAGCACAGACACCCAAGGCAGACCCAAAATATGACAAGCACAGATACCTGAGGCAGACCTAAAAAATGACTAGTGTAAACACCCAGGAAACCTATAACATCACCAGAAGGGAGACCCAAGTTGCACCCTACATCTAACTGGTTACAAAGAACATGAGCATACCCTCAAATTGAGCCGCAAGAAAACAACCAGGCAGAATTGAAAACTGACCAGTACAGGAACCTCAGCTAGACCTCCAAACCTGACAAAAACAGAGAACTCAGCAAGTCCACCAAATTGAAAAGTGCAGAGCCCCACAATGGACCCGCAACCTGATCAGCACAGAGAACCACAGCAGGATGCCCTACTTCAGAAAAGAAACCACAAAAGACTTCAACCTGACCAGCACAAAGACTCTGAGCAGAACCCCAACATGCCCAGCACAGAGAGCACCCTATGCATCTTAGCTGACAACACCAGACACACCTCAGTTACTTGAAATTTGGCCAACACTGAGACCTGAGGCAGAAACTCAACATGACAAGCACAGGGATGCCAGTAGACATATAACCTGGCCAGGAAACAGATTCCAACCAGACACTGAACCTGAAAAGCACTGTACCCAGCAATCCATTAAATTGACTAGCAGACAGACCTAATTGATTCTCCAAAGAGACCAGCACAGATACCCCAAGCAGGCCTCCAATGTGAAATGTAAAAAGATCTGCAGCACATATCCGTTCTAAGTAGCACAGAATGCTGAAACAACCCCCCAGTGACCAGCACAGAGATTCTTGGCATAACCCCAAACTGACCATCACAAAGATCCCCCGCAGATGCAGAACCTGGCTATTACAAACAGCCACAGCAAATTCCCAATCTGAACAAAGCAGAGCTTTCATGCACACACGAGCCCAGAAAGAGAGCAGCAGAACCCCAATCTAACCAAGACAGTATCCAGGCAGATTCCAAATGTGACTGCAAATAGATACTTTTAGCAAATCCCCAACCTGACCACCAATGAGTCTCTAGGCAGACCTTCAACCTGACTAGAACAGAGGCCTCATGCAGATCTCCAACCTGACCAGCACATATTCCCCACTACACCCCAACAATGACCAGGCATATTCCAAATGTGACTGCTCAAAGGGACTCCCAGTTGAATGACAACCTGCCCAGCACAGAATTCTAGACTGACCCTGAAGGGACCACAACAGAGAGTCCACCACCAACCTCAAACTTGACCAATACAGAAACCTCAGGTAGAAACTCAACATGAAAAGCAAAAGGACACCAGCAGAGCTGGATCATTACCAAGAAAGGGACCCGCAACAGACACCCAACCTGATGAATACAGTACACAGCTGTCCATTAAACAGACCAGCAGAGGGGGCCTAGGAAATCTTTAAGCAAAGCAGCACAGATATCACAAGCAGTTTCTCAACCTGACCAGGCATAATGATCTCCAGGAACTCCCCATCATAAGAACCACAGAGAACTCTGACAGAACCCCCAAATGACCTGCATATATACTCCTGGCATCCAAAATGTAAACATAACACAGAGCCCTAGAAGACCACAACTCTGACCATACCAGAGAGCCCCAGCAGAACCACAAACTGATCAGAATAGAGTCTGCAATGCATAAGTTTAAGGTGACAGGAACAGAGACCCTAGGTACAAACAAGACAAACATAAAGACACCAGCAGTATTCAAAGCAGATCAGGACAGTCGCCTGGCAGATTTCAAATGTGATAGGTGATGGAAAAGCTTAGCAGACCCCTAACCTGACAAGCACAGATTCCCCAGGGAGGCAACCACTCTGGCAAGCACAAAGACCTTATACAAAACTACAACCTGCCCAAAAAGGGACCCTCTAAAGACAGCTAAGGTGAATAGCACAGAAACCTCAGCAAACCCCAAAACTCACCAGCACATCCACCACCAACAGACTCAAAATCTGGCCAACAGAAAGACACCCAGGCAACCTCCAACCTGATGAGACCTGAGACCCAATGCAGACACTCAACATGACAAGAATGGAGACCTGAAACCTGACCAGCCAAGAGACTCATAGCATACCCCAACCTGATAGGCACAGTGCCCTATCAGAGCCCATTCCTGACCAGCATACCTTCTACATTACTAGCCCAGAGACCCAAGGCAGACACTAAGTGTGACCAGTACAGAGACAAGAGCATATTTCCAAATACACCAGCACAGGCATCCCAGGGAGACCCTCAACCTCACTGGGAACAAAGATCCCATTCAGAGCCCTGACCTAAAAAGCAGAGAACTTTCTGAAAGACCAAACTTAACATGTCATAGAGACATCAGGAGGAATGCTAACCATACCAACACAATTATTCCCAGCAGACCCAAACAAAGGCCAGTGCAGACACCCTACGCAGACAGCCAATTTGACAAGCACAGAGACTTTTTGCACACCTTCCACCTGACCAGTATACAGACCCCCCGGAAGACCCTGAGGTGAATAGCATAGAAACTCTAAGCAGATCCTAAAACTTCACAGCACAGAGATCCACGGAAGACCAAAAACATGGCAAGCACAGAGATCCCAGCACTCTTTATCATGACCAGAACTGAGAAGCCAGAGAGATCCCAGCAGACATGGGACGTGACCAGCAAAGAGACCCCTGGCAGACCTCTAACCTGATAGGCACAACACTATATCAGTATCCTAACCATACCAGCATACAAATCAAAATGTACCTCAAGTTTACCAGCACAGAATCACAAGGAAAATGTCAGCATGTCCAGCATACACACCCAAGGCTCACACTATGTCTGACGACCACAGCACGCTACTGGACTGCAAAATAAACCAGCACAGAGATCCCACGCAGACCACCAACGTGAAAAGTGCAGAGAACCACAGTAGTCCTCTAAGCTGACCACCAAGGAATCAACAGCAGAGTCCCACCCTCACCAGAAGAATACCCAGAAGTCCCCATACCTGTGCAGCAGGAAGATGATACCAGACCGTCAACCTGACCAGCACAGAAAGCCCAGACAAGCCTTTATGATTATTGAATACACAGGAACCCAGAAGACCCCTGATATGAACCAGCACAGAAATCACTGGCAGACCCATAACCAGACCATCACACACACCCCAGGCCGACTTTGAACGTCACAACCACAAACGCCCCAAAAGGACCCCAATTTGACATAACAGAGTAAATTAGCAGGACCCAAGTGTAATCAGCATAGCAATACTCAGAACACCTCAACCTGACCAGCACAAAGTCCCTCAGAAGAAATAAAACCTGTCCAGCACAAAGACCCCCACCCGATCCCAAAATGACCATAAGAGGGACACCTCTGCCACCTCAAATTTGATCTAAAGACTGCAGGCAGAAACTCAACATGACAAGCACAGGCACCGCTGCAGACCTGGAAACTGACTAGAAGAAAAGAACCCCAACTGACCCCCATCCTGGCAAGCACAGAGACCCCTGAAATACCCAAATTGACATGTCCTGAAGACTCCAGGAAGAGACCCATCCATACCAACACAAGTATTCCCAGCAGACCCTAAACCAGGCCAGCACAGAGACCCTAGGTAGATATTCAACCACACCAGCACACCGTCTCCAGGCAGACCTAAAGCCTGACCAAGAAGAAAGACCCCAGGCTGATCCCTACCACACAGATTATGAGCAGATCACTAATCTGACCAACAAAGAGACCCCAGGCACAAAAACATTATCAGCACAGAAAACACAGAAGAACCCCAATTGGACCAGCACACAGACCCCCAGCAGATATGCAAACTGACCAACACATAGTCCCCAGGCAGATGAACCTGAGAACAACACAGAGACCCAAGCAGACAACTTACTTGACCAAGACAAAGCAAAAAGGCAGCCCAAACACCTCATAGAGAATAGATATCCATAGGAAACCCCTAAACAGAAGAGCACTAAGTATCCAGGCAGATACTTAATCTGACCACCACAGAAACCCCGAGATGACCGACAATGTGATTAGCAGAGATCCCTGGCCGATCCCCACCTGACTGCCAACAGAGAATCCGAGCTTTCCAGTAACCTGACCAGCGGAATTGGAACATGAAAAGCAAAGAGACCTCTAATGAACCCCAATGTTACCATCACAGTACTGTACCCTTCTTTGAAAAACACCAGCAGAGATCCAACCAGACCCTCAACCTGACCAGCACTAAGACTTCCAGCAGACCCCCAACCTCTTAGCAGTGATCCCAGGCAGACTTCCAACCTGAGCAGCAAAGGGACCCCTGAAATACCCTTAACATGACTGGGCACATAAATTCCAGTGTGACCCATAACCTGACCATCACAGACACCCCTGGCAGACCTCCGATCTGGCCAGCACAGTGATCTTCACTAAACCTCTAACCTGATCAGAAAAAAATCACCAGGAGAACTCCTACAGCAGCTGAAAAGTATCAAGAAGACCCACAACCTGAGCAGCACAAACATTGATCCAGACATCCAAACTGACGAGGAGAGAGACCTTATAAAAATCCTTATCATTACAGGACACAGAGTCAACCAGAAGACCCCTTACATGACCAGTGCATGAACCCCTGGAAGACTCATAATTAGAGCAGCACAGAGACCCAAGGCATTCATTCAACATGAGCAGCCAGAGAGAATTGGGGCAGACATCAAACCTAACCAGCACAAAGCCCTAACGCAGACCCCTAACATGACAAGGACAGGGATGCAAGGGAGACCACAAAACTGACTAGCAAAACCACGGGGTGTGAATGCCCAACAAGACTGGGTGAAAAGATCTTAGCATATACCCAAACTGATTAGCCCAGAAACCCCAGCTGGACTTCTAACATCACGACCACAGAGACACCAAGTGGACCTCAACCTGACCAGCACACAGACCCTCAGAAGACCTCCAGCCTTACCAGAACAGAGAACATCAGCAGGATCCCAAAGTAATCAGCACAGAAACTCTCAGAAGACCTCAACCTGATGAGCACAGAAAGCGTGAGACAAACAATATATTCAGCACAGAGAACCACGATTGATTCTAACTTGACCAGAGAAGAGACAATCCTCTGACCTCAAACATGACTAAAAAGAAGACCTCAGGCAGAAACTCAACATGCTAAGCATAGGGACACATGCAGACCTGCCACCTGGCCAGAAAACAAAACCCCAGCAGACAGACAACCTTACAAGCATAGTACCAAGCAGTCCATTAATCTGATAAGCTGAAAGACCCCATCAAATCTTCTGAGAGACAAACACAGATACCCCAAACAGAACCAAATTCGGAGGAGGCAATGCACCTCGTCATTATAATCAGCACAAAGCATGCTGACAGTACCTTCAAATGTCCAGCATAAAGCCACCTGGCAAACTCCCAAACTGACCATCACGAAGAGCCCTAGCAATCCTCCAAACTCACCAGAAGAAAGGCATAATACAGACATCTGTGGAGACAAGAACAGAGACCCCAGACAATGAAACCAGCAGAGAGACTCTAGAAGACCACAAACTGGACCAGGACAGATCCCAGGTTAATCTCAATAGGACGGGAAAGAAGAACCCCAGGAGAATCGAAACCTGCCCAGCACAAAGACCCTCGACTACGGCAACTTGACCAAAACAGAGTCTACCCACCGAACTCTAACTTGACCAACACTGGGACCTCAGAAAGAGACTCAAAATGATGAGTCCAGGGACCCCTGCAGACTTGGGACCAGAGCACGGAGAAGAACCCCAGCACACGCCCAACCTGACAAGCACACTACCAGTCCTTCAACCTGACCTGACCACCAGAGCAGCCTCAGCAAATCTTCAAACAGACCAGCACAAATATCTAAAACAGACCACCAACATGACCAAGCAAAACATCTTTAGCACATCATCTTCATACCGAGCACTCAGAACCTGACAGAACCCCCATATGACCAGCATAGAGACTTCTTCTTTATGACCCAAACCTGATTATTACAGATCACCACAGCAAACCCGTATCCTGTGCAGAGCAGAGTACCCAATGCTGACCTTCAGCATGACCAGAAAATAGAACCCAGGAAGACACAAAACCAGAAGAGAGATACCAGTAGGCCCAAAAATTGACCACTTCAGACTCCAGGCAGAATTCCAAATGTGAATAGCAGCAGAGACCCTCAGCAGAAACCAAACCAAATGAGCATAGAGAATTTTGACTGACCCAAATCTGACCTAAACAGAGACAACCCACTGACGTCATTCTCGACCAACTGAGAGACCTCAGGCAGAAACAACATCACAAGCACAGGGATCCCTGCAGACCCGGAACCTGACATAACAAGAAACACACCAATTATAATCTGACAAGAAGAGTGTCAAGCTGTCTATATAACCAGTTCAGCAGAGAAACCCCAGAAAATCTTCTAACTGACCAGAATACATACCTCAATAAGAACCCAAACATGACCAGTCACAAAGATCTCTAACACATCCCCATTCTAACCAACAAATAGTACCCTGAAGAACCCTGAAATGACCAGCACATAAACCCCTGACAGACTCATATTGAGACTGGCACAGAGAACCAAGACAGACTCTCAAAATGACCAGCCACAGAGAACTCAGGCAGACACCCATCCTGAGCAGCACAGACACCCAAGGCAGACCCAAAATATGACAAGCACAGACACCCAAGGCAGACCCAAAATATGACAAGCACAGATACCCAAGGCAGACCTCAAAATGACTAGTGTAAACACCACAGGAAATCTATAACTTCACCAGAACAGTGACACCAGGTATACCCTAAACCTAACTGGTTACAAAGACAATGAGCATCCCCTCAAATTAAGAAAACACCAGGCAGACCTGAATACTGACCAGTACAGATACCCCAGATAGACCTCCAACCTGACAGAGACCTCAGCAAGTTTACCAAATTGTAAAGCACAAAGATCCCCAACATACCCCCAACCTAATCAGCACAAAGCACCACAGCAGGTCCCCATAATACTTCAGCAAATAAACACCAAAAGACCTCAACCTGACGAGCACAGAGACTCCGAGCAGAACCCCAGCATGCACAGCACAGAGAGCACTTTATCCATGCTGACCTGACCTGACCAGACACCCCTCAGTAACCTGACACTTGACCAACACAGAGACCTCAGGTGGAAACTCAACATGACAAGCACTGGGACCCCAGTAGACATGTAACCTGGCCAGGAATCAGACCCCAAGCAGACACCGACACCAAACCTGACAAGCAATGTACCCAGCAATTCATTAAACTGACCAGCAGACAGACTTAAGTGAATCTCCAAAGAGACCTACAAGATACCAAAAGCAGACCTCCAATGTGAAAAAGGCCAAAAGACCTGCAGCACATGTCCATTCTAAGTAGCAAAGAGAACTCTTACATAAGCCCCAAATGACCAGCATAGAGATTCTTGGCATAACCCCAACCTGACCATCACAAAGATCTCCAGCAGATGCATAACCTGGCTATCACAGACACCCACAGCAAACTCCCAACCTGAACAGAGCAGAGATTTTAGGCACACATGAGACCAGAGGAAAGACAGCAGCAGAACCCCAACCTAACCAAGACTGTCTCCAGGCAGATTTCAAATGTGACTGCAATTGGATACTTTTAGCAAACCACCAACCTGACCACCAAGGATTCCCTAGGCAGACCTTCAACCTGAGTAGTACAGAGGCCTCATGCAGATCTCCAACCTGACCAGCACAAATTCCCCATCACACCCCAACAATGACCAGGCACAAACCAAGGCAGATTCCAAATGTGACTGCTCAAAGAGACTCCCAGGTGAACGACAACCTGCCCATCACAGAACCCCCGACTGACCCTGAAAGGACCAAGACAGAGAGTCCCCCACCAACCTCAATCTTGACCAATAATAAACCTCAGGCAGAAACTCAACATGAAAAGCAAAAGGACACCAGCAGAACTGGAACATGAACAAGAAAGAGACGCCCAACAGACAACCTACCTGATAAGTACAGTACACAGCAGTCCATTAAAATGACCAGCAGTGGAAGCCCAGGAAATCTTTAAACAAAGCAGCACAGATGTCACAAGCAGTTTTTCAACCGAACCAGGCATAAAGAT